>JXPM01007098.1:0-12203 GCA_001014415.1 Phortica variegata | reverse complement strand
AAATCTCACCAAGGGGGAGGAGGGGTCTCATATCAACTATTTATTTTATTAACTTACTAATTATTTCAAAATTTTGAACAAAATCTCACGTGAGATACAGAAGAGGATTTCGTCAATATCTCACAAAGAGGATGGTTAATTTGTAGACGTCACCATAAATGCACATATTGCTTGATAATGAAAATTTGCTTGCCAACAACTCTTCAAATGAACCTCGCGGCACTCCAGTTTTCTCTCTTTTTTTTTTTTTTGAGATAGACTTCAATCAAGATTTTTACCGCATATTTTCGTACTTTACTTAATTCAATATAAGTGAATTTTGCATACATTAAATGAACTTAATTTGTTGTGAGTGTTGTTAATAAGCCGAGCAACGTGCGAAGATTACCAAAGATACTTTTGCGCCTGCGGATGCTTTGTTGCCTTCCAGCCGCTGAGGTCAACGCTATGTATTTTTTTCTTTTTGCGTTCTTTGCTTTTTTAAGATGCAATCAAGTTGAACTGGTTGGTTTTTTTTTTTTTTGCTGTTTCCTTTTTTTTTTTTTGCAAAAAGCTTTTTCAGTCACAATTCAAATATCCTTGGGGTCATTTGTTTAGGGGGTTTTGAATGCTTGTTTGCCTTTCTCAGCGACAATTACAAACATGAATTCGCAAATGTAGATTAATTTTTTTTTGTCATTTACTGTTCAAAAGGCTATTCTATTGAAAAGATATCATGTTGATGACGACTGTTTTCTCAAGAGGAGTGAAAATTTGGACAGTTTTGTTAATGATAGTTGCAAACAACATTTAAGTGCAGGTCAAAGGTTAAACAAGGATTTGAACACTTTAGCTTGAAGGCTACTTAAGCATAAGCACATGCATATAAACAGATATATAAATCTATCTACACACACACATCATATAAGTACTTGAAGTTATTTTTTGTGTACTTTTTTTTTAATAGAACACAAATCACATTTGAATGCATTATTAATATTTTTGTTACCCTTTTTATGTTACAACCAACAATCATAATNTCACATTTGAATGCATTATTAATATTTTTGTTACCCTTTTTATGTTACAACCAACAATCATAATTTGAAATATTGGCAACGCATTAATTTTGTTGCTTTTCNTATTTTTGTTACCCTTTTTATGTTACAACCAACAATCATAATTTGAAATATTGGCAACGCATTAATTTTGTTGTTTTTTTGGGGTGTGTTCATTGTTTTTACAGCGCGCTTTGCTTGCTTAAAGAAGTCATAACTAAGATTTACAATTTGCGTAATAAATCAAATTATTAGAAGAGGAAGAAGACATGACGTCATTTCATAGATACTCATTATCAATATTGCACGCTTCAACGCACTTAAATATAGAAAATTATGATTTATTACATAATATGTCTCTATGAGTTACGGTTGACATTCAAAACATTCTGACGAAGGACTCTTCTCATATACTGATATATCTTTATCCCAACTCAGGATGAGTCTTGCTTTACATTAATAATTTGGTGACTTTTGCAGGCGCAATTGCAATGTTGATGCATGTGAAAATATTAATAAAAGAACTCTCTACAAAATAGGCATTATCCTATCCTAAATATCCAGGCGATACAAGACACTCTACTTGTATGTGAAACGAACATTGTTTTTAAGTGCCATTTACGAAAGATTTAAATTGTGCGTCATTTGATGAAGTTTAGCTGATGTAAAAATTAAATTGTGCAAAAAGACAACATTATATACTCGTATGTTACATCGAATCATACAACACATACGTCATTAACATTTGAGCTTGATGTTAGAGTTTCATATGCTAGACGCGTATAATGTATGTCCTCCTATATAACATCAAAGTAAATATACTTTTAATGTAAATTCTCTAAAAAAAATACCTTCAACAATCTTTAGCGGTCTTTCGTTGAGACAGAGACGTTCATCAAGAAAGTTCCAACTTTTCGTAGATTTTGCGAATCCTTTTTTAAAGAATACTCATTCTTATTTATTTAATTTTTTATATATATCGTAATCAATTATAATAAATATGACATATAATTTTAAAAAAAAANTTTTTTAAAGAATACTCATTCTTATTTATTTATTTTTTTATATATATATATATATGTATAATTTAAAAAAAAATNTTTTAAAAAAAAATTTATAAAATATGTATGTTATATATAATTAAGAAAAATAATATAATATGAAAATAATTTTTGATAGATTATCTAATAAGTCTCTGACCTTGTGGGTGCTCTATGCCAGCTACATATGTCTGAAGTCACAGCCCTATCCAAAAAAGGTACGTCAAGCTTGTAGATTCAAGTAGATAGCGTAGAACGGTGGCGTTGAATGACGCAACAGAGATTTTAGGTGAGAGATCATGACAAAGATTATTAGAATACATGTATAAAATGTGAAATGGATCATTAAGGGCATAGTTGGTTATGATTGTATGTATGTATGTATCATCCAGCGTCTGGATATTAAACTTTCCCCGGTGTCCTTTAGACCAGAAATTTTCATAAGAAAAATATAAATTTAAATGATAATAAAATACTTGAAATATATGAAATTTGAACATCGAATTTAAATCCATTTTTCAACCAAAAAAAAAAAAAAGCACAAAATGATAAAAAGAAAAGAAAAACAAAAATCAAATTATCCTCATAATTGAAGATACATTCTGTAACTGTAGACGCGCGCATAGGGCGCAAAATAGTGTTTATTATTTTATGTATCTTTTTCTCCTTTTCTTTTTTTTATTGTGTGTTTTTGTAAAGCGTTTTTCAACTACGCACAATTCAATTGAATTGAATTTTTTTGTGAGCCTCTTCACTGCGTGTTTACTTTTGATCCATTTTTTCATTATTAGCGTTAGTTGTTGTTGTTGTTGTTACAGTATTCATTGTCGCTTTTCTATTTTGGTGGTTCGCTTTTTTTTTTTTTTTTTTTTTTTTTTTTTTTTTTTTTTTTAAATANTTTTTTTTTTTTTTTTTTTTTTTGTTGCGTTTGTTGTTGCGTTCTCGATCCTGGAATGCGACGCAGACTTTTGCAATACGTTGTTGTTTTTTTTTCTTGAAGCACACTTTAGCATAATGAATAAATAACATTAGACACGCTCTAATGGCCGCAGTCTGGTCTGATCTACTTGAAGAACGGGTGGAGGGGGCCAGCGTTAGATACAGATACAGCGAGCTAGAGACAAGGCGCGTAGAATGTATACAATTATCAAGTGGCACTTGAGGATGCGTCGAAGCTGAGTTTAACTCAAGTGCGGTGCGCAAAAAAAAACCAAAAAAAAGATGTATCTATGTGTACGTGTGTGTCTGAGCTTAAATAAAAGTGAACTTGCTATAAAAAATTCATGACGTTGGTAACAAATTGAACAAAACGACTGTTTATGTAACAGAGCATATTTGAAAATTAGGCAAAAACTTAAATTAAGCGTAAAGTTGCATGCTCATCCTGATCCTGATCCTCATGCTCATCCTCACTCTGCGCTGCTGCTGCTGCTGCTGCAACGTTGTGTCATAAATCAAAGAAATCGCAACATTGCGGAAGGTCGGATGAACGGACAGACGGACGGACGGTCGATTCGCTTCGATCGAGCGGAAGTGCCTCATCGATGTGAAGAGCGTGCATGATGGCAACAAAGCAATAATTAACGAATAGTTTTCACTAAATGAAACGAAAGAACAGAGAGATTTTCAATTGTGTAATAACAATAGCAATGTATCTATGTATCTTTGTGTCTGTATGAAACAATGATCATATTGCACAATACAATGGAGAACAAAAAACACCTTTAGATCGTTTTCATATATGCATTGTTGTTGTTGCTTTTGTTGTTGAGTCAAATTGTATCGCGTCGATTTGAGTTGAGTTCCGTTGCGTTGCATTGCATTGCGTTAAGTCGCATTGTAGGAAGCAAAATGATGCGCAAATAAATAAACAAATAAATAAATAAATAAAATCTAACTTAATGACCCAACAACAAGAAGGCACAATGGGCACGATATGCGCGAGAGAGAGAGGGAGAGAGACCAACCAGGCCAACAATGCAAACTATAATCTGTGTTAAAACATGTGCCTTTCTAACAATTTGTTTAACTTGTAACTTTCAACGCTTCGAAACAATTTCCTACCGGAGGGAAAACGATGCCGGTACTTGTTGTTGTTGTGGTTATTATCGTTGTTGTTGTTGTTGTTGTGTGTGTTGAGCACGTAACAAAAAGTATTTAACACCAAAGCTTTGAGATTTTTTTCGCCTTAGTTTTGAGCGCCTCCACAATTGAGTTTATTTACCATTGTATCTATAATCAATGACGACAATTGCTTGCCTCCGTTCGTTTCTTTTTACACACTTGCAAGAGTATATCAACATTCTCATGAAGTTTGAAACCCAGAGAAGGAAACTTCTCCGATATTTTTGATCAGTTCGACGAGAGGAGTTGTTATCGCTATGTCGGTCTGTTTGTCTATTTCAGTACAAAATCCACCTAAGATTTTAAAGATATCAAACAAATTTTTACTTAGATATTTTCAGAAAATTTTATAACTCCAAACTATCTTGATCAGACCACTATATCATACACAAAAACGTCTTGCACGTAAATGCAGATAGTATATGAGATTGGTGAAGAAGGGGCGATCATAGCTTAAGACTCCAATAGGTCAAAAATAAAAATTTCTTTAAAAAAAAAGTAGTTTCTTCTTATATATAAAAAGAGGAAACTTTGAATATACGTTTTTTTATTAATCCTTAAAGATATTGGAAAGTTTTACACGAATCGGACATAAGGGCGTGGCACCGTCTATGTAGAGAAAAACTCAAAAATTGGATTTCTTTTGTAAGCTGACGAGATAAAAGATTCTAAAATGTTGACTCGTATGATTCCATTATTTTTTTTTAGATAACTTGGGAAGTGGGCGTGGCTACGCCTGTTTCTTATTAGCTAAACTATTGGAAAAACTTTTAAATGAAAATAATTACGAAATTTCTTGCAAGAGTATATAAATTGCGACATAGCCGAAAAAAGATCCCTTACTTTTGTTCCCTTTTTCTTTATTATCATTGTGTTGTTGTTTATGATTGTTATAGTTTGTCAAAGACTGCTGTTACTGCTGCCTCTGCACTATATTCAAATGAAGTTTCAATGGCGCGCACTAAACAATCTTTTAAATCCAACACTTGCATACAAATGAAAAAATTAAACAATTTAATTTACAAATTTCAACTCAAAGTGACTACCATATTTCGACTAGACAACAGACTACAAGAACACAACAGACCAGAGCGAGTAGAGCAAAGCAAAGCAAAACAGAGCAGATCACAACAGATCAGATCAAGTGTACGTGCATATGTGTATGTGTATGTGTATGAGCGTGTGCAAATGAGCTGTGCTAACATATACTTGTACTTTTGTTGTTGCTTGTAATTTACATACTAAATGGATTGAACAATTCCAAATACAATTTGTGACTGTGAACTGCAGTTTGCGTTAAAAGAGCATTGCATATTTACAAATATTATGAGATTCATTACACAAAATCCACAAAAGACAAACAAAACACAGACTTGAAGTCACCGTGAATCAACAACAAACGAAGGAACAATCAGAACAGAATCGGAATTGAAATCGACTTCGGCAAGAGCAACANGGAACAATCAGAACAGAATCGGAATTGAAATTGACTTCGGCAAGNAACGAAGGAACAATCAGAACAGAATCGGAATTGAAATCGACTTCGGCAAGAGCAACAGCAACAGCAACAGTAAGCAACGGCAAGCGAAAAACAAACATGAAATGAAACGCCTAAAACAGTAGTGTTTTTGTAGTTATTGTTGTTGTTGTAGTAGTAGTAGTCGTGGGGCTGAGTGTAATGTTGTTGCTGCCCTGTTTTTCTTTTGTTAGCGCACCAGTTGTGAATAATCATTGCTGTGTTAATTGAAAAATCAAATTTTGGCAAAGAAACAGACAAAAAATACTTAGTTGGCATGTCCGTCCGTCCGTCCGACCATTCCTATATTATTAGTGTTACATATTAATGCTGCTGATGCGCCAAAGTGTTGGCAGCGTTGATTCAACAAGCAATTGATTGAAATAAATTGTTGAGCATCGCATCAGCAAACGAACAACAACAAAATGTTAAACGGGCATGACCAAAAAAAAAAAAACACAAAAACAGTTTGTGGAAATGAAACGTTTAAAGCGTTCAAGGTTTAAGTCATTTTTCATTGATTTGTATGTATTTCTGCGCCCAACGAGAAGCTGTGTAAAGTGACGCTATTGTTTCATTACAAGTGAGCCAAGCCACTCAAGCCAAGCGCATAAAAGTTTATAAATTGCTTATTTTTGCTGCACCCATTTTGTTATTGTCATTGCTGTTGTTATTGTTATTGTTATTGTTAAAGTGAAGCAAATAATTGGAACGTAACATTTAGCACACATTTGGCCATTGGCCACACTGACAAGGCGGATAAAAAAAACAAAATTTAATTAAGCTAAGCTTTTGTGTCATTGTTAGCAAAGTCGAAGCCCTGACAAAACAACAACAACAGCAGCGCCAGCCCAGCCTATAGGTTGTTGTAGTTGACAATATTTTGTATAAACAAAACTACAAAATAACAAAAAATAAAAAAATCATGGGTGTGCGTGCTGATTTTATAAAGTTTTCAACGAAAGTTGTTGCATGTTTGTTAGCTATGGCAAAAAAAAAAAGTCTTTCACTCAAACAACAACAATATAAAACCACAAATTTTTGCTTTGCGTACTAAATTGGCACACACTCACACACACACACAGGAAAGTGAAACAAAACTAATCACGTACTTTTTTTTTATTTTTTTTTTTGTTAAATAATTGCAAAAGCGAAACAGAAAGTTGCACTAATTAAAACAACAACAACAACAAACTATTGACTTGAGTGCACATTTGCTAACAAACAAATTAACAGTTGATTTGTGTTTGTTAAAGAATGTATTAAACGCTTATAAATACGCTTAAGCAGCGGCGGCATGTTGTGCTGAGAGCAGAGCTGAGCTGAGCAGAGTAGCTTGTAGCATGTTTAACAAGCGCGCTTTGACCCGAAGACCTCAGCGTGTTGTTTCCATGGTTTTTAACACTTTTGCCCCTTTTCAATAAATACAACGAAAAAAATAAGAAAAACAAACGCACCGTTGAATGATGATATATCAATTTTTTTTCTTCTTTCATCTTTTTATTTTTTATTATTACTTCATTAAAACACCATTAAAAACGTTTCTTATTACACGCCATTTGTTCAGTTCGATGTGAAAATACAAACAAACAAACAAACAACAAATAAACAGACAAACCAACAAATAAATACAAGAAAGAAACAAAGCGTATTAAAAAATATTGACCAAAAAATCACACAATGCCGATAAATTAGAAAATAATATTCAAGCATTGTTCAATTTCTTTGTTTAATTTGCTAGCTTTTGTTGGCCAAAGCATTGGGTCATTGTTTGTATTTGTGAATCTGCATTGTTGTTGTTGTTGCTGTCGTTGTTGGCTGAGAACCGATGTGATATGATGTGTTGTGATGTGATGCGTTGTGATTGACTGTTTCAAATGGAATGGAATGTAATGAAATGAAACGGGTATAGATTTTTTTGTTGTTGCCGCGCAAGACTTTCAAAACAGAAGGTGATATTTTGACATTGTGTGCCGTATGTTGAGAACACCTTAAGCAGCTTAGAATGCAATTGATTGCAAAGACTTTCACTTGACAGTAGACGACTACAAGTGCAATACATTTCACATTGATACATACATACATACATATATCACAGCTGTGTCACTTTGTACCTTCATCTCATTGCGCACAATCAAAATTCGTATAAATCAAAGGCGGCAACAGCGAACATAAGTAAATACAAAGCCAAGCAAGCAAATCCAACAAAACGCGTATTTACATGGCAATAATGAGGAATTTGGCACGGTTATGAGACACTCACCCATTCTTTTATACGTTCGTTCGTTGTTATTATTATTGTTATGATGATTATTATTAGCCAGGGTTGTAGCCGTAGTCGTAGAAGACAACACGCGTAGGGTGTGGCATAGCATCATAAATCCGTGGCTACGCTTTACAAATTTTTTTATTTAAATTTTTTTTATTTCTTCTTTTTGTCAAATTTTACAAAAATGTTGAGCATTAATTGCGCGTTGCTTTGCATTGTTGTTGTTGTCGCTGTGTTGCTGTTGTTGCTCTTGAGTAGGACATAAAGCGCAAGGAGCAGCAACACCAACAACAACAACGCAGCCCAATTGAGAAGTTCACCCGCTGTTGTTGTGTTGGCTGTTTGATGATGCTGCTGCCGCGGCATATTATTCATTGTTTGTTGTTGTTGCTGTTGTTGCTATTTGTATGAGCGTTTTTATTTATGACACGTCGTGTATTATTATCATCGTCGTTCTTTCTTTATTTTTTTTGTAANTCGTGTATTATTATCATCGTCGTTCTTTCTTTTTTTTGTAGCAATAATGCTTTTTGAAGGGTTCGCCACACCCGAACCCCGGCCATAACTGACTAACTGTCTGTCCGTCTGTTGTCTGTCTGTCTGTCTGTCTGACAACGCTTAATGCGCATCACTGGCGCATTATCAATGTCCAGTGAATCGTTGTCGCATGTGCAACGCGCTTTGGCTTTATGGAATTTCATAATTTCCTTTCTACTTTTTTTTTTTTTTTTTTTTGCCAACAACACTCGCTCAAAACGGAAATCCTTGCTTTTTNTTTTTTTTTTTTTTTTTTTTTTTTTTTGCCAACAACACTCGCTCAAAACGGAAATCCTTGCTTTTTGGCGTACGTAATTTGTTCCTGTTTACGCACAGCGGGACGTCAGCGTCGCCGTCACTGCAATCTTTGCATGAATGTGTCTAGTGGCGTATAAATTATTGGCCGACAATAAGCCAGTCGCCACATTCCCACCCATTTGTACTTATATTGTTTGCTCGCTCTCATCAATGTAGCATCACTACAAGCATTACCAACACAGACACAGACACAGACACAGCCACCACTACTACACACACTAACACCACCACTATCATTATCAAGAGGCAGAGACAACAACAATGCCAGCGACAACTACACGACAACAACAGCAACAACAGCAACAACAATGCCAACAACAACAAATGCAATATCGTTTCCGTACTGTTTCGATATCGCCCTCAATTGTTTGGCCATTAATTGTCCACATTTAGCGCTGAAGGGTTTTAGCGTTGCTTTGATTTGACTTGGTTGGTTGGGGTGGCTTGCAATACCCCAGCAAAGTGACTGAGTGAGTGAAGTGAGTGCTAAGCAAATACTCGTAAATATGTACATTAATTTGTCAAAATTTGTGTATATTTAATTGCGAGCGCAAAGCATTTTATTTTGATTTATTTTCTATTCTTCTTTTTTTTTTTGTTCCGACACACAAATCTTTTTAAATAATGCAATTACAATCATTCAGAACAATGTTGATAATTTCAACAAGCGAGATAAACAAAATCGTTGCTTGTTTACGTCATGAGTTACGTTTATGGAGTTACGAAGCTTATTAATGCACAAAAAAGAAGTTCATGTCTGAGACTCTTGTAAAAAAGAACGCTTGAAATTTTTGCAAAGAAGAATGACGCATGTGGCGATTCACTGTGAATGACAAAAAAGCCAAGAGCCGATTTTACTCGTCGTCGTTCAAAGTTGTTGTGCTCGTTATCGTTGATGTTCTCGTCAGTCGTTTGTCGCTTTTGTTTTTCTTACTTTCGTCGTTGTTGTTGCTGTTGTTGTTGTTGGCATTGCTGGCGGCGTTAATGATGTTGTTGACAACACTTGTGTGTGCTTTTAGGCGAGTTGCTTGCAAACGTTATCCTTTTTGGCAATAGGCGTTAAGCCAAATGCAAGTTGCTCTAACGCGTTGACTTTTCACATTAGTCTCTCTGACTCTGCACTGACACAAAAGCAGTCGCCATCATTGCTTGCCTGCTGCCTGCTGAAATACAGTTTTTTCAATCTCAGGTTCATGCCATCCTCACCTAATCTTAAATACATACTTTATATGCAACCACATATATAATCACATAACAAGCAGATGCCGCAACCGCCCCCGCACCCGCACCACTGAAAAATAGACACCCTACAATGCTCTGATGCCACGTTTGTCGTCATTAGCAGATTTGCTGTGCGACAAATCCCCGTTTGGCCATGCACGGTGCTCTCTGCCATGCTTCCTCTTTTTTTTCGTTGCCATTTTCTTCTTCTTTTTTAGTAATTAACAACATTCGAATAGCACACGGTTCAATGCGGATTTGAATGCAGCTCGTTTGCTCACTTCAATTTCAGTTCAGTTGCTTTGCGTTCCTTGGCTGGCTTGCTCGCTGCCTGCCTTCCTACACTTCCCCTCTTCAGTCCTCTTCATCACTGCACACCGCCGCCTCTNCCTACACTTCCCCTCTTCAGTCCTCTTCATCGCTGCACACCGCCGCCTCTGCTTACGCTACGCTATGCTTTTTGCTCTCGGTCGTTGTTGTTGTTGTTGTTGTTGCTGATGCACTCTCATCTTATTTCCTATGTGAATTTCAAGTTTTCGCCTTTTAATTAATTGTTGAGTCAAGTCCCTTGGCGCACTTGCGCATATTTGAGTGGGTCGCTGTTTGCATTCGCATGAAAAAAAGCAAAAAAAAAAATAAAAAACACAAATATTTCAGACTACTTACACATTAGACATGAATTAGTGTTGATCTTTTTATAAAAAAAAACAAAAATTATTTGATCACATTTTGTAGAACAAGACCAAAAGTGTTGATTTTATGAAATCTGTCATAATTTAAGACTCGTTTTTGGTTTAGCAAACAAAGCTTCTTGCAGTAGCGGGCCTCGGGCATCTAGTCCTGAGGGCTCCAAATGCGTCCATCTTCCCTTGATAAAATCCTATATAAATTATACTACCAATGTCTATGCTAGAAGCTTCAGAAGACGCTCTGGCTGTAGCAGTGTACAATCTATCATAAATTTACATTGAATTTGAAAAAGAGCGAGTTTTCCTAGAAATAACAAGATCCCTTAGGCATGTCCGTGCCNATTTGAAAAAGAGCGAGTTTTCCTAGAAATAATAAGATCCCTCAGGCATGTCCGTGCCACAGATACGNATTTGGACGTTGCTGACAATTAGATAGCCCAAGAAAACCTTCATTTCATAGTAAAACGGGATTTTTGTAAATCGTTGCCGTATACGATACATCACTTATACTTCAATATTTCTTGACCATTTGCAACTCAGTTGCATCATGCGAGAGAAGTTTTTCCAAACTCAGACTAATTAAAAATATCTGCAGTCAATAACGGTAAAGAGCGACCCGTTAAACTGTATTTACTTTCAATTGAATGAAGAGTTTCAAAAGAAATTTATTTCACTGAAGTTATTGAGGAGTTCAGTAAAATGAAGGCACGAAAACATTAACATATAATGAAAATAAAAACTATCTATTACTTTGTTTTTATTAATTGGTTTTTTATCGATCGATATTCACGGGCCTCTGAAGGGCTTAGTCCGCCACTGACTCCTTGCTAATTATTTAACGTGAAGGAAGTATATGCCATATAATATCTCCTCAATAAAGCTCTCGGCCATGTAATATTTGCTCGTTCCTTGCATTTTGTTTGACTTGCAGCTGTCCTTCTATGCCTTCGCCCTTAGGTTACTCACAACCCCCGCAAACGAACATACGTTCAAATTACCCGTCAAACAATATGTTTCAAGTCCTTTGAATAATAATACAATAATAATAATAACAACCCCAAAAATATGAAACAATTTCAATTCCGATTCCAATTCCGTTCACACGGCAACCCACCCACAAATTATACACTTTTCAAGAACGACGCCGCCATATTTTATATTGTTTGTTTGTTGTTGTTTTTGTCCTCTTCTATTTCAAAGAGCTGTGAGCTGTTGACGATGTCAACTGCAAATTTGCTACGATAATGACGTAAAGTCTGGTCGGACGGTCGGTCGGTCGTTTATGTTATTATGTAATGTCGTACATATTTCAACCACCATAATTTGAGCACTTTGCGGATCAACAAACAATAGCCAATGAACTTTAACGCGGTTTGAGGTTAAAGTTGCGGTTTTACTTGGGCTATGATTGACTCTTGTGGTTGTTGGTTTTGTTGTTGTAGGTGTCCATTT
>JXPM01007089.1:0-10782 GCA_001014415.1 Phortica variegata | reverse complement strand
GTGTGTGTGTGTTGGTACCTTGTGCATGCATGTGCGACGTCGATTTAGACATGCATAAGTAATGCGACCATACGAGCAGTGAGTAAGTAAGCAAGCAAGCGAGCAAGCGAGCGAGCGGTTGGGCAATAAGCGAAGCTCTCAGCGTGATGAGCTAATATTCAAATTGAAATTTGTGCAAACACAACACACACACATACAGATATACTCAAGCATACACATTGAGACAAATAAATGTGCTCACACCTTCTGCACTGATTTGTCTGCCAAAGTTGCTTTGCTTAAGAAATAAAAAAAGAATAAAAAAAAAATACCAACTAAGCTATTTTCAGTGCTTTATCATTGAAATCAAGCATACGCCACGTGTGCACAGCGCAATTGTTCTGTTGTTGCTGTTGCTGCTGCTGCCACGCCTCTGCGTCATGATTTGCGTTTTTCGTTTTGTGTTTCTAACTTTTATTTCGATCTTCTTATTTGTGCAGATTTAATTTAAAACCATTTGCGAAACTATTTCGTCACGCAAATCAAACTAATCCAAATGAGTGTGTGTGTGTGAGCTCACGCGTCGTATGCTTTATCGGAAAGGCACGTGCCTATTTTATATATGTACTTTTTTGTTGTTGTTTTTTTCGCCAACCACTAACGAGTTTTTATCTTAATCGTCTTCATCTTCATCTTTATTCGTACTCTTCCATTTCCATTATCACGTTGTCTGCGACGACTGCCATTGCGGCTTCCTTCAACTTCATCGTATGACACAATTAATTTATTTGCCGCTGTCATTTGTCGTCGCTATTTTGCTGCCGCCGTCAAAACGCTGTCAAAACAAATGCTAAACAATTTCTCATGTTGATTGCAAGTAAGCGAACGGCTTGCTTGCTTGATTGTAAACATGCTTATGCCATGACAAAGGATTCAAGTCCTTCTATCATTTGGCTATGTCTAGCTACAGTTTGGTTGGGTTTGGGTTTGGGTTTGGATTGAATTGGATTGTTTCTGACAGTTGACAGTGTTTGTCTTTTCAGCCATCGATGGCAGCATAAATATGCAATCAGTTGAGCTGAGCCAAGCTGAGCCAGTCCTTTAGCCTACTTGCGCTGATCTGTGTTTGATAAATGAAAGTCACATTTTAATGGCATGCATGCATAAAGAAGTTTATACATTTTTAATGACATCATTTAAAAGTAACAACAAAAGACACGTCGACGTATGTCATTGGCATATCACAGCTGCAAAATCCGTTGTTATTACGCTTATGTGATAGTTTTTTTTAAAGCCTTTTGCAAACACCCGCCAATCGTAGCTAAGCTGCAAAGATAAAATGTCTGACATTTTAAAAATATAAAAAATAAAAAAATAGTTAATTTTCATAAGTACATATATCTGAATTGTTTCATGTGCATTTATATTGTTTGAGCTTAAAGCGTCATTAATTGTTGCACCGTGTTAATATAAATATTGGCTTGCCGTAAACGATGGTGAGGGTAGGTGAGGGGTGGATATGCAATGAAAGCCAATTGTTTAAAATTAAATTAAAATAGTTAATTACATTTCATATGCGTCGTCATTTTATAGCGTTGAAGTTTAATGCCACAACTTTGATTCGCGACTTTACTGCAAAAATTTAAAAATATAAATTTTCACATTATTTTATTTTTTTATTTATTTTTTTTTAAATTTTACTAGCCTTTATATGCTTTGCGGTTATTTGGTATGTGTGTGTGTGTGTATCAGTGAGAATTTGTGACAAGCACACACACACATGCATTAAAAGCGGTTATAAATAAAAGCACAACTGATGTGTTTTTGATGCGATTGGAATATTTTTGTATATATTGTTTTCTCGCTCCTTCGCTTGACTTTGTTTTATGTTGATTTTAATTTGAAAAGGGGGACAGAAAAAACAAAAAGTGCAATTGGCATGCAAATATTTCAGTCGATATTGAAATTAAATAAATATATGGTATTTTTTTTTGAAAAGCGCGACTGTAAATAATTGCATTAAAATTAACACAAACACAGCTTAATTAAATAAAATGAAATTAGCGTGGATTTTTTGGTTTTCAGCATTAATAAAAATGTTATTTGTGTGGTAAGCTGAGCGTGATATATGGGTAGTATTAAAAAAAATAACTAAGAAATATACAAAAATTTATTTGGTTGCAGTTTAGTACAAAAATTTTTTTGAAATATTACGTATACGCCAAGTGAGGCAAATTAATTTGATGTTATTGAAAGTTTCATAATATTCATGCAATTTTAAGAACTTTGTTGAGTGCTTGGAGACAACAACAACAGCAACAACAATATTTAAACATTAGCATAAAGAATTTTGCTAAATTTTGGTGAACCATTTCGCTTAAGGCTTTGAAAGCGTCAATGTAGAATATGAAACTTTCATTGTTGCCTTTTTTGCACATATGAAATTCGCTTAACACTGTTTTAGATAATTTTCTTTTTGTCTTCTAGCATACACTATTCACTTCTTCTTGTTCGTTCTACTTGTTCTTCTTTATCCTTTACAGCTTGAACTGAGTTTGCTGTGTTGTGGCTTGGCTGCCTTTTCATGTTCACTTCCGCTGCAATCTGCAGCCTTAAAGTTTTTGCATGCCTTCGGCATTTTATAAAGCAATACATCAGTTTGTATAGCATATGCAGCGTACCAAGGCAGACGGGCAACCAGGCAGACAGATAGACGGACGTACGGATTGACGTTGCTAACAACTTTCTTTCAATGCTCTTAAGGCTTGTATGAGTGAAAGTATTTCTGTTTCTGGGCGTCTTTTCTATACGTTTGCCGTCTGGCATTTGGTTTTACTAAAAGCGGCTCATAAGCACTAAGCAGCTTAGGAAATTTTAAGCTTAAACGCTCACACTCACGCACAACATATAAACACATACATATAAAAGCTTCGACATGGCGTTGCAAAGAGCTTCTTTTAAAAGAAGATAAAAATCGGTTTGAAAAAATCCTTTCAGTGACAAAATGCCTGTGGTAGGTGACGAATTAGTGCGTGCTTTAATGCATGAGTTTCGTTTACGTTTTGGTGTTGTTTTTTTTTTGTTTTATATACTGAGCGCACTTACGCCTACCAGAGCCATGCAGCGCCACCTACCGACCGGAATATTTTTGCTGACAAGTATTAATTTACATATATGTGTGTATCGGAAAATTGCACGAATGATGTCAAATCGTTGCTTAACACTTTTTAATTGTCGACAGACAATTCGCAATCAATTCCCAATCAGCAATGGCGTTTTGCAAATATTCAAACCCTATTGCATTTATTTATGCAAACACGCACTCAAACACACAGCCAGCCAGACAACCACAGAAACATGCACTCATTGCGATATTGATTACAAAATACTCGCGTCGATATTCATGCATTGATTCAAGTGCTTGGCACGCTCAAAATTAGTGCGAATAAATGCATAAATGTGTCTGTGTGTGTAATATGAAGCATATGCTTAATATGCGTGGGCGTCAACGTGTGGGTGAGGGGGGCAATGAGTGCACTTGTCGCACTAAATTGCCTACAAATGCTAAGCAATTATGAAGGATAAAAGAATTTTGTTTTTAATAGAGCGAGTGCACGCAAAGCTCGTTTGAATCAATAATTTTGCTGCAATAAAAGTCATTTGTGCGCAATATAAACGTGTGCAGGCTGCATTGATAGGCAAGGGTCAAGTAATTGGCCAGCACTGTATGCGCTTCATTGAGTTTTTCAAAGGCAAACGCGCCAACGAGCAAACTAGTGAGCGTCAAGCAAAGAAGAGGCAGCAATTGTGATAAACGTGTGACAACAAACAAGCCAATTAGACGCAAACAACGAGACGTACCAAAGTAATCAAAGCCAAAAGACAAAGGACATGGCACGAAACAACAACATATATGCGACGTATGGCATGGCATGGCCAAAGGCCAACAATGGTCAATGCTCAATGCTCAACATGTGTGTGTGTGTGTGTGTGTGTTTGTGTGTTGGCAAACATGCATAAACACACGCATGCTCCTCGGGGGACCCTGTGGGCGGTCAGAGGTCAAGAAAATCACATAGTAAATGGAGCCAATTGTTTTATGAACTTATTGTTATCATGCCATTTTTAGACTCAGGCTTTAACCGCAATATGAACCTCTTGGCCAGTCGTCGTCGTCATCATCGTCGGTCGTTGGTCCTCGCTAGTTGTTGGTGTTGTTGTTGTGTGCCGCTTGGCCAACATTTTGTAGTTATTTGAAACCATAATAGTTGCTCAAGTGTCCACAAAATGGTAAAAAGAAAAAAAGAAGCTGAAAAAAATATGGCGTCGACATGGCATGGCGCATGATGACTGTAAGGCTGTAGCACGAGCAATGAAAACAATGAAGAAAAAAATTGAAAAAGAAAAAAGAGAAAAGTTGCTTACACAACGAAAAATGGCATAAAACAGAAATACTCGTACATATCACAAATAATCGAGTTCAAAAGCAACAACAACAACAACAACAACAAATTACAAACAACAAACATTAGAACGAGCACAACAAATTGTCAAGTATTTTTGTGGCTTACACTTTGTTGTCTCATATCAAACACCCTTCAGTCCGACCGTCCGTCCGCTCGTACGACCGACTGCCATCATCATGAACTGTGTGTTCTTTTGCTTCTTCAAGTTCCTTCGGCACGTCTTGGTCGTTGACGACCGCCAGCAGCGTTAGAATTGCTGTGAGGACGACGACGACGACGCCGTCGATGCCGAACAACATTCGCACAGCTGGGGACGCGCGCTGCATGTGAGAAAATGTCGCCGAGATCGATGTACAAATATGTTTGCAATGTGCTCGCAGCATTTCTATGCTGCCAACTTGTGAGATATGCGAATTGGTTTGCCAATAAGAGCATTGAAGCGGCTTGTGGTATGTCTGCTGTGTCTATGTGTAATATAGTATGCTAAATGTCCTGTCGATTTCTTTGATATTCATTTGTGTTTTTGTTTTTGTTTTTTGCCAACGAAAGTTCACATTAAGCATGCTCTCTTAATGCCATTTAGCGTGACTTTGTTAAAAATCGATTTCGTCTAAGACCAACTGACATTTAAGGCATTCAAAAATGAGTAAATAATGAGTTCCGTTTGTAAGGCGTACAAAAGACAGTCAAAACATGCCGCGTACAATAATAATGCCAAACGAATGTCAATCAAAAGACGCTTGAAAATGAAATGAATGCGGGGTGAGTGCGAGACGCGAGGTGCCATCATATTTACGTACAACGACGGCGGCGGCGGCATTGTGCGACGCGTTAAGTCTTAATTGCCAGCGTAGCCAGCACAAACAAAGATTACACGCTCAGTGGCAACAACAACAATAATAATAACAACAATAATACCAACAAGAGAGACAGCAACAACAGCAGCAGCAGCTCACGTTCCTCAAACAACATCTTACCCTACTGATGATTTTCCACCCTAGCTCATGTGTGCTTACGTTATGTGTACTTGAATTTGTATGTCGTTGCATGCCTGTGTGTGTGTGTGTGTGTGTGTGTATTGTTTACGTGGTTTACTCGAGGCAAGAAGACATGTGCCGTAAGTTAACCCTTAACACGCGGCATAGGGAAGACATTTAATGATGACGACAATGATTGAGGCAGCCAGCAACAACAACGTGTGCAACTCAGATTACTCAGCTGCGCGAAATTTTGCCAAACGCAAAACTGTGGGTAAACAATTGTGGAACAATACGCGCCGCAAACGCAATTCGAGCTTCGTTGCTGCTGATGATGATGATGATAATGATGCTGAACCCTTTCCGATTAAACAAAAAAAAAAATAGAATTTTTGAATTTACAAACACGTCAAATTTATTGAAATTAATTTTAAATGCATAAACAAGAAACTTCACTAATTGTTTGAGGGCTGACGTGGCATAGCGGGAGGGCGGGGTGTCTGCTGAAAGAAAGAGCGCCAATCAAGCGGCGCGACCTGAAGCCACAAAAGCAGAGGCGACGGCGTGAGTGAATTTGTGGTGTGATTGTGTTGTGTATGCGAGGCAGCATAAATTAGATGGATTTCTTTGCTTATACATACATGTTTATATAGCTGAAAACGTCTAGAGCGATCGTACGTAAGTATAAGCGAAGCGTGGCCAACAGAGCGTGAAGTGTCTTGGCTGTGTGACTCAGCCGACGTTGATGATGACTTGGTTGGTGGCAAAAAAAAGAGAAAAAGAAAACCTATGAAAAGAAAAGTTCAAGTAGAATTACTTAATCGGCATGGGCTTGAGACAATGTCCATGCTAAGTGATATCGTTGAAGCGTAACGAGACTGGCCAGAAAATTCACACGCTTAGCAAAGAATAAAAACAAACAAACAAACAAACAAACAAAACGACGAAGAGAACACGTTTAGCGACTTTGGCGTTGAACTTAAGTGAACCAAGACGCACCAAGTCGCAGCAAGGCAAAAGTTTTGCAACTTACATATATCCTTTGTCAATTGTGTGTGTTCCAGCAGCTGCTCTGTGACCTGTAGCATGTGCCTGACTCTGTGCGATTGCAGACGTTGTGAGCACGCTTCAAAGGACTATTCTTAAAATCACCTGCCTACTTAAACTTGAACAAAGATGAGAGGCAGCGAGGAAGCGCTTTTGCTACTGCTGCTGGTCTTGTTATTGTTGTTGTTGTGAAGTTTCTGTTAAATGCATGTGGCAGCTGATAAGTCATTTAATGTTGCACAAAACAATCAACGCATGCAACAGCAATTTATATAACCAGGTGGCAAGACAAGACGAACTGCTTGTGAAAGCAACTGCATTAAAGTATCTTAAACTGTCTTATAGTGTCTTAAAGTATCTTAAAGTGTCTTAAAGAGTCTTAAAGTATCTTATAGTGCTGCTTGTTTAATCGAACCGAGCGACCAAGCGCATCTCTAATGCACAACGTGTTCTGTGTGGCTTCTGGGATTATCTAAGCTTCGAATGACATTTCGATATTTGTCAAATCTGTTTAAGAATTTGCCCACGGACATAAAATGCATTGAAATGCTTTGCAGTGGTTTAACACGCTCAGTCGCGCTAAGCGTTTGTTGTTTTAAGGTATTAGCACACAACACACACACACACACACAAACGCATACATAGACAGGCAGCGACAAGCACAAAGCGCATTTTAGTGCAAATTGAAGTCAACGTGGCTTTAATCAACTATTTGTGCCCCAAATGGTTGAACTCAATCTGTTGGCTCTGTTGTTGTTGTTGTTGGTCTGCCACTTTTGTCATTTAGTCATTAAATTTTCTACTTTCAATTTTATTAGTTCTGGCCCACCGAAGACGTGGGGCGGGCATGTTGAGCACTGTGTTGTTGCCACAACTGTCACGACAAGGGCAACTGCTGTGCCAACCACGGCCTCGGCAGCAGTCGACGTGGTTTTGCGGTTGTCACAAAAATCATTTGTCCAGTCATAAATTAAATAAATGAACTGTTTATGTAAATTGTATATGTAAAATTAAAGCCATAAAACGAAGACGATGAAACCATTTTTATGACGCCGACATACTCAACACGACACAACACAAGTAAGTCTCAGACAGTGACTGAGAAGAGTATTGAGGCTTGCATAAGCTGATGACTTTATGAAGTGCTCAGCAACTGTAAACGTACAAAAAAACGCAATCAGTGGGCATGGCATTTGGCAAACGTTTGCCCATTATATGGCGCATAAATCATATAAAATGAAGTTCATGGCATAATGGTAACATTTCAGCAGCTGCGGTCGAACGCTGCGCGCTTTTAAATCTTGTCTTAGAGCAAACGAACAACAACAACAACATTGGCGATGAGTTCCTGTCAATTTATGCCTTAATATGCAATAAATTAGCGCACGTGAACGAAAGGAATTGTAATCGGTTTTTGGTTTTAGTTCCGTTTCGGTGCCATGTCGTTTTGCACCTGTGCTCGCACGCTCATTACGTCGCTGATAAGTCGCAGCAGACTGCGTCGGCCCACACGCCAAGCCCAAGTCGCACGACAAGTACATGAGCCAAGTACTCAAAGGCAGGCGTGCTGGCTAAGACAAGCTCGAAGCTGGCCAACACTTTTAGCAAAAGACATTGGCCAAAAAAAAAACCTGTTCTTATGTCTCGAACGTACTTTATTAGCTTGGCTGTTCAAGCTTAATTGCGTTTTAATTAAGCGAAGCATGCATTGCCAAATTGCAGCAGATAGAGAGACAGACAGACAGACAAGTCGGTCGATAAGCAAGCATAGCGTAGCGTAAGTAAAGCAGTCAGGTGGGTTGCCCAACTCAGATAATGAAACTGGCGCAAGAACTTTTTGTGGCAGGCAAGTGTAGATAACCTGGTCAAGATTGCTTACTCAATTGAGTAATTCACTGTTTTGTGTAATAAACTTAATGAAGCTGAAATAAGTTGAATAGAATTTTTATGACATAGAAAATGAAACGACAGTAAAAGCAACAAAGTAAAGGCAAACGGAAGTAAGCGTATAAATTAATAATGCGTGTGAGTATGTGTGTGTGTGTGTGAATTAAGTGCCGAAATTATTAAACAATAAACACGCAAAGTGCCATTAACAAAGAGCAACATAATTTGGTAACAATCAATGAATCAATGCTTCAGTGAACGAACGAGCAAAGTTCGACTGCACTCGAGCGTTCAGAATGAGTTGAGTTGAGCTGAGTTGAGTTGTATTCGATTTGAACGACGGCGCACGTTTTTATGCATTACGTGACCATGTCTGAGTGACGATTGAAAAAAATCAATCATATATAGCAAACTTTTTCCACGTGTATAAGTAAGAAGAAGCAGCAGCAGGAGCAGGCGCACGGTTTGAACATATCGAGCGCACGGTAATTATACCGGAAGCGGTAACGTGCAACCGTGCGATTTCCGGTCACTCAAGCGGCGCATGTAGGCAGACTTATAGACATACAGACAGGCGGACAGGCGGACAGACGGAAAGGTACGCAGGCTGGCAGGCGAAAGTCATTTATGTGTTTTCCGTTTAATAAATCTTCATAAAAAGTCAATAATAGTTTTTTAAGCGAAAGCGTTAAACGGATTTATGTGTTCGAAGGAACGTGTGTGTGTGTGTGTGCGTGTGTGCATGTGTGTGAACCTGACGAGACGCCAATAAAATTATGCTAATGTACAAAGAACTCTTGTCGTCGTCTAACATTATTTGCATAAACTGACTTTGATTGCTTCGATGGATTGCTGAGTGTTGATTGCCGTTGCAAGGCAAGGTGAGTTTAGGGGAGCGTAAAGCCAGTAGCAAACTAACAAATAGTAGTGGCAAGTAAGTGAATTCAAATGCGCCTGTTGCACAGTGAAGGTCATAAAAAAAAAATGTGTGTTGCTTCACGCGTGAGTGACGTGACGTGACGTTAAGTTGGCAGTCTGTTGCATCCGTGGCCGAGAGTGCTGAGCGTTTTAATTATGTCAGAAAACTGAAAAAAAATTGACTTAATTGGTTTGCAGCTAGTAGTAAGGCAGGGCATGGTTGAGTTGGGCAGGGCGTTGTTTGGTTGGGCAGGGCAGGGCAGGGCAGGGCAGGGAGCGTGCAACAGGTGTGCCATTGCGGCAGGGGGTGCGCGTTGACTCATAAATCATCAATGGTGAGGCCAAAATGACCGACATAAAAGCTCAAGTGTTTGAAAATAATATTTTTTTTCGTTTTTTTTGTTGTTGTAGTTGTTGTTAATTAATAGCAAAGCCACTTGACGTACGCCGTAAGCAACAAGGCACAAAGGTGCCACTTGACCGACTGCAATGAACGCTGCAGTTGCACAGTTGTTGTTGCTGTTGTTGTTGTTGGCGCCACACTTGACTTATTTCGTATTACAGCGCTCAAGTTTTTCTGGCTGATAAGCATGATGAAGAGGCCTTAATGCCTTTTTTGGCAACTGTTCGGAGAAAGTCCGCCTTTGCCGCTTTTGAAAGATAAAGTTGTCATAATGTTTATGCTCTTGTGCTTCAAGCGACAGTTGTACATTGTTTTTGTTGCCTTTTTCTTTGTTGCTGTCAACGTCAGCACTTTTGTGCTCATCATCAACATTTTCGTTGTAATTACAAGTCCTTTGAGCGTTTGCAAATATACTTATATATATATATATTTTTAAATCTTTTGCTTTTGTTCGCTTTTGCAAATTTCATTTAATGCGCAAAGCAGTGAGAAAACTATTTNGTATATATTTTTAAATCTTTTGCTTTTGTTCGCTTTTGCAAATTTCATTTAATGCGCAAAGCAGTGAGAAAACTATTTTATGGCTGCGGGCATTTGTTCTTGTTGCTTGCTAGCAAAGTGTCGACGTAGGACGACCATGTTGGGTGGCTGCAGTGGCAGACAGACATGCAAATATTTGCATAAAGTTTTGTACGTTGCGAAACGAATTTCGCTCATGTCTTCTTCGGTTCGTACAAACATAAAATTCAATCAGAGTTCAATGCTCTTCACAAATTCAAACACACACACACACACAGTCATGTTTTCACGCACGTACTTTACGCTTTTCTTATTTTGCAGCTGGCTTGCATAATTATACAAAATGCCTTTTCACGGTCAACACGCAAACAGAGTTGCTACCGAACTAACGGTATTTCACTTGACGCTTGTGTGCCGCAAAAAGTTTGACGCATAACAGTTTTCACATACAAGACAAGGCAAACGTAAACGTAAGCAAAAGGGAGCGCAACGCTGAGCAGAGGCGAGAACATGAATACGCTAACAGTGAAGAGACGTTATAAAAATGAGTAAAGCAACGAAAAGTGTGAGAGCGTAAGAAGGAGAG
>JXPM01007087.1:0-11222 GCA_001014415.1 Phortica variegata | reverse complement strand
AAATTCAAAATTTTTAAGTTCTTTTGATCTTTGAATAGCTTAGGTGGCAGATTTTCGAGTTTACGATTCCCAGTTATTTCAATTTCCTCTACATTTTCAGCTCCTTCGAAGAAATTTTCGTCAATAGATTTGCCAAAACTGTTTTGTAGGATTATTTTTTTTAAATGACTCATTTTAATAAAGCTCAGTGGGAAAGGTTTGTAAGCATCAACTTTGTCTCCACTAATATTTATTTTAATTGTTTCTNTTCGTCAATGGATTTGCCAAAACTGTTTTGTAGGATTATTTTTTTTAAATGACTCATTTTCAAGTTCAAGTTTATCTTCATTGGGAGTGTCCTTGAAAATCGTTTTGTTTGTGCTTGTCCAATCCAGACTTTTTAATTTTTTTAGATTCGCCAACATTTTTATTGGCATTATTTGAAGATTCGCGAAATTTAACTTTAAGTCCGTTACACTTTTATAATTTTGTAAAAAGTCATCTTTCATTGTTTCAGTATCAGTTGAGATCTCTAAAGACATGACGCCGTTTTCGATGCTGACGTGTTCAGATTTCAAATAATTTGTGCCGTTATATATAATATCAACTGGATGCGTGATTCTGAGTTCCTTTAATATTTCTTTTGGATTATTTGTGGGCGACTTCAAAAGGGTGCAATTGTTGTATTTTATTTGTGTAACACTGACTTTTGTTTTTTCTAATTCTTCCTTTGCACAATTTAGTTCCGTTTTAAAATCATTCGGGCAATTCATTAAAATCACTCCATCCGTTTTATTAATAAATACCCCGCTACATGACGCTTCACGTCGTAAACGCAAATTAAGACTTTCACCTCTTTGCAAAGTGTAAAACACTAAAATTATTAACAAATAAGCGATTTTCATTTCACTGCTTAATAGAGTTTTAGATCCGACTTCGAAGACTGCCCGCGAATGAGTGAATGTTTTTGGGAAACAGATCCTTTTTTATAACAACTGAGTTTGGTTGCTCGCAACTTTCGCAATTGATTACTTAAATTTCCAAGCACTATTTTATACATTCCCATGTGTAAATGAAAATAAAATTGAGATCGTTCTATAATATACGTAACTTAAGTTAACGGAAGTTTGGTGAACATGGTACACAAATTCAGCGAATATACCCTCGTTTAACAAGAACAATTATATCAGTCAGCCAGGACGTGTTTGAACACCCGGTCAGTTCGCTAAAGCAGTTTGCGATAAATGTGCCGGTTTCATTTTGATAAGTCGCTCACATCGCAATGAAATTGAACAACAACAAGGCTTGGTGTTTATTACACTTTAAAGATTTTACCATAAAACGGATTTTTGCGATAATGTGGGAAGTTTTTGAACACCTGCATCCGCTTTTGATTTATAAAAATAGCAATCAATTTTCGAAGTATTTTTTCATTTCACGCAACAAAGCCATTTATGAATGGGAAAAACTCTTTTAATTTAGTATGAGAGACTACTGACATCAAAATCAGCATAACTTTGAAAACAAACTGGCATAATAAAAAATATTATTACTAAATCTATTATTATTAAATTAAAGATATTCCGTTCTTCGAGAGTCATTGGTGTAGTTCTTTTTCTTCTTTCTTTTTTTCTGTAATATTCATTTTGTGTGATACGAATATAATACACTTATCACATAGTATGTGTAAGTTATAATAAACGAGCATCTGAAATCAACTATTGTTGAGCACAACAGCCAATGTGACACAGTTCGGTTTGTGATAAGTCACTCATACCGTTTAGAATTTCAGCAAAAGGTTTTGTTAATCGATACATAACCAACCATATGGGCATTAAGAATTTTGAGTATTGTTGCCGTCTTCAATTTTTTGTTTCATCTTTTATTTTCTTGAATTGCTCGACACGACTCATTACTTGAGCAACCGCCAACGCTAGCTGTTTTATTAGTTATTTTTTAATAATTTTCTTATGACCAAAATAGAAAGGAATATCACTAAAGTTTACTATTGATCGGTGTACAATGAAGTTTTAAATAATTTTGTACGAAANAGTTTACTATTGATCGGTGTACAATGAAGTTTTAAATAATCTTGTACGAACTTTAAACTAATCCACTTTATATACAGCACATATCTAAGTCTGGTGCAACGCTCAAATGCACGAACCACCAAGAAGTAAAGTATTTACTACAGATGCCAACAATGAATACTATAGAGATCGACAATGGAACGTAAGTGGATTTTTCAGTATGAATGCCTAAAGTTACTAAGTAATTTATTTATTCAAACAGATTACATTTTTTCTAAATGTCACATACCTCTTCTGGGATTTCCAACAAAATAGTCATATGAGCCAATAAAATAAGAAAATTTAACGATTTAATGATGATAAAGTAGACAAAATGATTGATTTTCTGAATTGTGACTTTTTTACATTACATACTCCATTTCCAACTCTTCATTCTGTTCATTACGTGGCGTACCGCGCACATGGGGCTTCAGGTGTGGCATAGCGTAACGCAGCTTACGCCAAAAATTCGGATCGTTCCATCTAATATATGTATTTAACAGTAGATAGTCCTTCAATTCGCTTTCAAGATTGTCATAGTTATCTGGTTCATTGTATAGAACCACAATCAGACGTCGACGCTTTTGCTGAATGCAAGCTTGATAAGCAAGACGAAACTCCATTAAGCCCCATGTAGACTCTAAGAAGTTTTGTGACAGAATAATTATAACGCGCTTCGAGTGCTCAACCGTTCGTGCAATTCTCTCAGTAATGCAATCACCTGCTAACCAATTCCGATCATGAATACAGAGCTTAAACGGGTCAGGGCATTTCTCCAAACGGTCCACAAACTGCGGTAATATTTCAATGTCTTTTGACGAGTATGATATGAAGGCGTCAAACAACATATTCCTATCCAGAAGCTCTTCCGTTATGAATGGCAGGCAACAGTTATGTTCATATAGCCACACATTAATGAATTGTCTTTTGCATAGATAAATGATTATGAAAATCAAGAATATCATAATGACTGCGACGAATATCGAAATTATTAAGGTCCAATTTGATGGACAAAGCTCATCTTGTTTCATTTGAATCAGTGATTTAATAATATTGCTGCTACTGCAACGAATGTGATCTGAATCCAACACCTTCTTATGCATCTTTTCTATAAATTGAAGTAATGGAGTCAAGGCACAATCACAACGCCATGGATTCTTTGCTAAGTACAAATTGTTAAATCCTTCGATGTTTTCTAAAAAATTCAGGACTTCCGATCTAATATGTGTCAATTTATTATTTCTAAGATCGAGGTATGTAATGTTTGGTGGAAGTTGTTTCAAGCTGAGTGTTGTTAGTTCGTTGCCAGATACATACAATTGCACAATATTTGTGTATCCATAAAAAGTTATATTGGGCAGCATTTTTATATGATTATCTTCCAAGTGTACTGTCACATTGCCGATATTTGGCATTGGTATTTGTGGAAAATCTGTTAAGTTGTTATTAGCACAATTTACTTCAAAGTCCCAGGTTTCCCTATTCAGATGACATTTGCAATGTTCGGGACATGTAATGTTATTGCGATCATTTATAAACTCACACATTTCTTCGGTGTAACAGAGAAAAGCATCTGATTTAAAGTTAAATAATTTGGATTTTCGACGGTCACACTCGATCGTTTTGAAATTCGACGAATTCAATTGAATGTGAAAGCTTATATCAGAGTTTCGGCTCAGATCGACAGTTTCTAAATTTGGCAAAAGTGGTGACACCCTAAAAATAAACGGAAGGTTAAGACACAGTTTGATTTAAGAACTAATATTTTTTACCATTTTACTTCTTTGATATTATTCCCCGATAAGTTTAAATAACGCAGTTTTCTTAAATTAACGAAGTGTACATCTTTCAAATTTATGAGTCCGTTTCCTTTCAAAACTAAATTAATTAAGTTAGTTTGATCTTCAAATATTTGGTCTGGTAGTTCTTTAAGATGTTTATTCCAGTTAATCTGTATGTACTCCAAATTCGTCGATCCTTTGAACAAACGGCTCTCAGTGCAGTTACCAAAAGTACTTATCAGCCATAAAGTTTTCATACTTTTCATATTATTGAAGTTTAGTGGGAATTTTTCACAAATATTTGGAATGCCGATACCAAAAGTTATTGATATAGTTTTTAATTCAGATAATCCTTCAATGTCAGCTTGTTCAAAAACCGTCTTATTTTGGCTATACCAAACAAGATCTTTCAATTTTCTTAAATTCGCGAACATTTGTTTTGGCGCTTTTGTAAGATTGGAGAAGCGAAATTTTAGTTCGCTTACATTTTGATAATTTTGTAAAAAATTGTCTTCTATTTTATAAATATTGCTTGAGATTTCCAGATATTCCACACCGCGATCAATATAAATTATTTTTTCCTCCTTGTAATCTTTGTTGTAATACATTTCGATACCTGCCTGCGTGATATTGAGTTCCTTCAATAATTCCAATCCGTTTGTTGTATTGAAAATTTCACAGTTATAAATAACTATTTTTTTAACTTTGACAGCAGTTTCATTTATTCTTTTCTTCGCACATATAAGTTCCGTTTTTAAGTCATTCTCACAATTCAATGAAAGAAATGTTGTCTGTTGATAAGTCTGAATGATATTTTCTGCACATGGCGCATCACGTGCTTCGACGAATGTTAAATTGACACTTTTTTGAAAAGCACCAAACAATAAAATTAAAAACATGTAAAAGTATTGCATTGCAATGCCTTTTGCTGATTTGAACACTTGATGACTTCGCGCGATTCACTGATTTTATTGCTAACCACTTAGCTAGTGGTTTTGACTTCAACATACTAATTTTTGCATTTTATTTTCATTTTGATAGTATTGTGCTCGGAGAATTCTGAGCTCCGAGTTGTTTGAAGAAACAAACAACGCTGCACCGGATTGCGATAAGTGATTGACCGCATTTTTATGCCCTGCACTCACTGTGTGGTACGGAAATATCAAATTTATTCAAGACTAACATGTGACATATAGGAGCCTTTCTTATATAGTTAGACCTCATAAAGTATGTATAAGAATGACCACGTAGATAAGAGAAATCTGTGGTGACATGAGCATCCGCTTGTCCTCACCAATTGTTCTCACATATTAGAAGTACAATTCGCGTATAAATCAAACTGAAAACATAANGAGCATCCGCTTGTCCTCACCAATTGTTCTCATAGATTAGAAGTACAATTCGCGTATAAATCAAACGCAAAACATGGGAAATGATTACTAAATTTTAATATATCTCTATAATTCTATGTAAAACCAAATGTCGAAAGACCGTGTCGACGAAGAGTTCCTATAGTCGGATAGACAGGCAAGAGCACCGATTGGTCAAGAGTATCGTTTGTATTACAGTTGATCGCAACAACAACGGTAACACATTACGAATGCATTGTATTTGCAATCAAAATAAGAATCCAAAAATAACGTGCGACATTTTGTTTCTGCATTGTACTGAAGTGCAGAAATAACAAGTGAAATCGGTACTTATCACAGCATTTATGACGATTTCTTCAGCATGTTCGAAACAGTCGATGCCGAGCCGACAACCTTGTTTTTAAATATACAAATTACGTATTACAATTTCAATGCATTTAAATATCGTTAAATGTAGTTAAATTCTATGTAGCAAATATAAGTACAAAGAAAAAATGTTTCCACTAGAAATTCACAGTTTCATTTTCTCTGAGGAATTTTTTTTTCGATTTTTATGGATTTTTTTTTTTTTTATTCAAAAAATAAATTAATGTTGAAAATAGATGTAATTCAATTTGCTTTTTTTACATGATATACTCCATTTCCAGCTCCACATTTTGATCGCAATGCGGCCTTCCACGCAAATGAGGCTTTCGATGTGGCATTGCGTAGCGCAGCTTACGCCAAAAATTCGGATCGTCCCATCTGATGTAAGTGTTTAACTGCAAATAAGCTTTTAGTTCGCTATCGAGATTATTAAAATTTTTTGGTTCATTATATAGGACGACAATAAGACGTCGCCGTTTGCGCTGCATGCAACCTTGGTAAGCAAGACGGAACTCCATTAAACCCCATGTAGACTCCAAGAAGTTTTGTGACAGAATAATTATAACGCGTTTTGAATGCTCAACTGTTCGTTCAATCCTCTCAGTTATGCAATCACCTGCCAACCAATTGCGATCGTGAAGACAGAGCCTAAAAGGGTCATCACATTTTTCCAAGCGATCCACAAACTCCGGTAATATAGCACTGTCTTTTGTCGAATACGATATAAAAGCGTCGAATAACATATTCCTATCCAGAAGCTCTTCCGTTATGAATCGCAGGCAATAATTATGTTCATAAAGCCATTCGTTAATTATTTGCCTCTTGCAAAGGTATATTATGATTAAAATTAGGTGTACCATAATGAATGCGACAGCAACAGAAATGATTAAGACTAAATATGATGGACAAATTTCATCTACTTCCATCTCAATGAGAGTTTTTTTAATGTTAGCATTACTACATCGAATGTGATCTGAGTCCAACACCTTCTTATGTAATTTTTCTATAAATCCAAGTAATGGAGTCAAGTCGCAATCACAATGCCATGGATTCTTTGCTAAGAACAATTTATTAAATCTTTGAATGTTTTCTAAAAAATACAAGACTTCCCATCTAATATTTGTCAATTTATTATTGCTAAGATCGAGATGTGTTATGTTAGGAGGAATCTGTTCCACGCTCAGTGTTGTTAGTTCATTGCCAGACACATACAACTTCACAATATTAAAATATCCGTAAAGTGTCCTATTTGGTAACCTTTTTAAATGATTACTTTGAAAGTAAACACTCACTTTGCCTACATTTGGCATTGGGATTGGTGGAATGTCATCATATATTCTGTTGGTACAATTTACTATAAAGTCCCATGCTGTTCTGTTCAGATGACATTCGCAGTGTTCAGGACATTTAATGTTATTGCGATCATTCAAAAATTCACAAGTTTCTTCAGAGTAACAAAGAAATGCATTTGATTTATATTTATTTGTTCCAGTGTCTGGAACGCTACACTCGATCATTTTAAAGTATGATGAGTTTAATATAATGTCAAATTGAATACCAGAGTTCCAACGCAGATCGACAGTCTCCAAATTTGGAAAAAGTGGTGAAATCCTAAAAATAAAGGGAATATTTACTCAAAAAATCTTTGCAGACCTTAAATTCTTCATAACATTTACCAGTCAATTTTTTTTATGTTATTATTCCATAGATATAAGTAACGCAGCTTTTTTAAATGAACGAAAATTCTGTCATTAACACTTTCTAGTCCATTTCCTTGCAATGTTAAACTCAATAGGTTAATTTGGTCTTCAAATAGTTTATCTGGCAGTTCTATAAGATATTGATTTTCAGTTATCTCAATATGCACTATATTTTCAGCTCCTTTGAACAAATTGCCATCGATGCAGTTACCAAAAGTATTGCCTAAGATTATCTTTTGCAAATTACTCATATTATTAAAGTGCAATGGAAATTGTTTGCATCTATTGAACATAATGCTATTATAATTGATTGTTATTGTATCCAATTCAAACAATTCTTTGATGTCAGCGTGTTCAAATATCTTATTATTTCGGCTATACCAAAAGAGATTTTTTAAATGTTTTAAATTCGAGAATATTCTTTTAGGCATCTTTGCAAGATTCAAGAAGCTTAAACTTAGTCCGCTTAAGTTTTGATAATTTTGTAAAAAATTATCGTTGACAATTTTAACATCAGTTGAGATTTGTAAAAATTGCACACCGTGATATGTGTGCAAAATTTTTTCAACTTTTGTATTTAAGTTGGCGTCATTTATTTCTATATCTGCGTGCGTGATATTGAGTAGTTCTAATATTTTTAATGAATTTGGTGAATCGAAAAGTTCACAGCGGGTGATTCGTATTCGCGAAATATTCACTTTTGTATATAATTCATGTATTTGTTTTTTCGCGCACATAAGTTCCTTTTTCAAGTCATTCTGGCAATTCAGTGAAAGAAAAGATGTCGGTTGATAAGTGTGAATGAGATTTTCATCACATGACGCATCACGTGATTCGAGTAATGGTAAATTAAAACTTTTTTGAAAAGCGCAAAAAAATAAAATTAACAACAAATCAAAGTATTGCATTGCAATGCCCTTTGGTGAATTGAACACTTGATGACTTCTCGCGATGTACTGATTTTATTGCTTATATTTTTGCAACAACATTGTAACTTATTTTCGTTTTGTGATTATTGAGCTCAGAGAATTCTGAGCTGTAAGTTGTTTGAAGAAACGGATAACGCTGCAACGCATTGCGATAAGTGAAAACCGCATTAACCATATACTTCAAGACGAAATGTGTGTGTTTTATTGATGAAGGAAAGTAAGAGTGCTACAAATTGTTAGACCTCAAAGATGGCAAGTGTCTTTAAATTTAGCGACAACGTTAAAATGAACAACATCAATTAAACAGTTATTTTTGATTTTCCGACATCGCACTCCCCACTTGACAACGGCGACCATATGAAGAAAGTCTTTAAAATTTGTTTGTTTTAATGTTCTTTCGCAATCAGTCTTTATGCAGGGCCAGAAGGTTGGACAAGAACTTTCACGCTTCTTAATTTATTTTCACTTTCGAAGTATTTATTTTTTAAATAATGATAGAGGTATTATATAAAGGCTCAAAAAACGAATATATTAATTAAAGATAAATATTCCTTTATACATACAACGACTGTAATAAAAAAAATAATAATTTTTTATACTTATAAATAAATTAAATTAATAAAAATAAAGACTTTGTATAATTTTTTAAATGTTTTCGTTTTTGCTGTTCTGCTGGATCGTTGCATAGGTGGGCATCAAAATACATATGGTATATGTATGTATGTATATGTAAATTTATATAGAAATTCAAATATTTGCTCATATTTGTATTTGTTTATCGCTGGCAATGAGTATGATGATGACGTATGAGTACAAGTAGAAGCGTTAAAAGCCGCGGCACGAACTCAATGCAACATAATTCGAAATGAAGTAGGCAGCAAACAGATGCTGTCAGTGCCTTTATTGTTGCCTTTGCTGTTAGCATTGCCTTTGGACAAGTTGCGTGTGCTGTGCTAAGTTGCGATGCGCTTTTAAATGAAGTTGCCACTGTGAAAAACACTTAAAACCATACATATACAAAAACAAACAACAAAAAAAAAACAGATATCAGACAGACAGACAAACTACAACGAAATAGACTGAGCACATACTGTAGCAGACTGTTAGGCAGTACGATAAGCAGACAGATTGACAGAAAGAAAAAAAAACAACCATCACGGTCACTGCTGAAGTCAAATGCTTAAACGCAGCACGTTATTATCCTTGCGTTATGCAAGAACACACCTCGTATACACCGTTGTCATAATGTTGTCAGTATGTGTCAATTTAATAAATAACAACAAAATGAGTAATATTTGTGAATAATATGGTTCTTCTGGTCGGCTGGTCGTGCATTTATTAGATTGGACACGATTAATACTCATTATAGTTTAAGTAGTTCTCCATTTTCAGTGCCTTCGAAAGCCAAAGTTTAGCTATTCCAATCCAGACTTTTGAATTGTGTTAAATTCGCTAAAATGTTTTTTGGCACGACTTTTAGAGATAAGTTTACCTTTTTTTTTAATTACATTTTCATAATTTTGTAATTAGGTGCCGTTGATGATTCGATTATTAGTTGAGATTTCTTAAGATTGCAAACCGTGTTGGATGCTGACTTTTGTTTCATATTTCGAATAATTTGTGCGGATACATTTAATATCAACTTCATGTGTGTTTTTGAGTTTCTTGAATATTTCTATTTAAGTATTTGTGGCCGAATTCAAAACGGAGCAATTTTATTTGTGTTACATTGATTTTGATTTTTTTTTATTATTTCCTTCGCACAATTAAGTTCCGTTTTAAAATCATTCGAGCAATTCAATTAAAGATAATTAATCTCTCTATCCTTTTTAATTAATACCTCGCTACATGACTCTTCATGTCGTACTCGCAAATTCCAACTTTCACTTCTTTGAAAAGTGTAAAACACTAAAATTATGAACAAATAAAACTTTTGCATTTCATTGTTTAATAGAGCTTAAGATTCAACAAAGAAGACTGCCCGCGAATGAATGAATGTATTTGGGAAACAAATTCAGATAGTTCTATTACATATTTACAACAGAAAAGCAACACACGATAAATGATATATTATAAAGTATCTTCATTCCGAACTTCCAATTTAAAAATATTCCGTTCTTCGAGTCATTGGTGCAGTTATACTCCTATCATACGGTATGTGTAGGTCATAATAAACGGGCATGAAATCAAGTATTGTTGGGCACAACATCAAAAGAAACACATGACCTGTGTATTTGTATTCTGATCGAGGCTTACACTAGAAAATTAATCAAAATGTAGTACAGTGCCGAAAATTGCGTGCGTCATTGTATTGTTGTTGACGCAGAACGGTTTCTGATAAGTCACTCGTAGTGAAAAGAATTCCTAAAATAATAACAAAACACTTTGCTTATCGATGCATAAGTAAACGTATGGGCTTTGAGTATTGTTGCTGTCTTCGATTTTTTGTTTCATCTGTTATTTTTTTGACTTTCTCGACACGACTAATAAGTCAACGCTTGAGCAGCCGACGACGCTAGCTGTTTTATTAGTTATTTTTTTAAATAGGAAATATATTTTTTTTCCAATTTTCTTATGACCAAAATTGAAAGGAATATCACTAAAGTTTGCTCAGTTCAAGTGTTTGTTTCTATTGTTCGGTGTACAATAAAGTTTTAAATAATCTTGTACGAACTTTAAACTAATCCACTACCGCTAAGAACAAAAGTATTTACAGATGCCAACAACCTGAAGTTGCTAAGAGCTACTTAAAGATTATCCATTCCTTTATAATTAGGTTATTTAACTATTCAAACAGACTAAATTTTTTCTTAATTTCACATACCTCTTCTTGGATTTCTAATAAAAAAAACTAAGAACAAGACGAGCCAGAAAAAAATATAAATTTGGACGATTCAATGAAATAAACAAAGGGTTAAAGGAGACAAAATGATTGATTTTCTGATTTGTTCCTACTTTACATTACATACTCCAGTTCCAACCTTTCATTCTGGCATTGTGTAACGCAGCTTACGCTAAAAATTCGGAT
>JXPM01007086.1:13136-27001 GCA_001014415.1 Phortica variegata | reverse complement strand
CGAACATCGATGTTTCTCCACCTCTACTAGAAATAGCTCTCTTGCTTTTGAAAAGTTGACAGCGCTGACATAATTCACAGGTTGTACTCGGTATCTGACAAAAAAGGTTACCCACCGCCGAATTTGGGGGACGAACAAGTGCTTTACAGCACTTACGCAGATCGGGCCAAGTCTCATGCAAAAATCATGTGATAGAAAAAGACGTACACGGGAGTTGACCATTATTATTGACTGTTTTTCGTTCGTACTGGCTGAGTTTTAAAACTTTTTGAATACTTGTTGAGTTTAATTTTAATATTAAAACTTTAAAATGGTTGCCGAATACGTACCACCGTTGATTATCACCTGTATTTGGGGATTCATCGGTATTATATGTCCCTTTTTCGCTCGTGGACCAAACAAAGGGTAATTTGGAAAACTTTATATTTGTGTCTAATAAGATTAATTTTTGTTTTCTTTTTAGAGTCACTCAATGTTGCCTGATGCTGACTGCCGCCACCTGTTGGCTTTTGTAAGGATTTGACAAGTGCTTGTAATAATATATATAATATAATTTGATATTTTCTAGCTGGCTGTGTTGCTACATGACTCAGTTGCACCCACTTATTGGACCTCAACTGACAATGAACGAAATCATGATTATGGCCCGCGAGTGGGGAGATCCTATTGAAGACATAAGCAAAGTCATATTGCCTTAGACATTTTTCGTTAATTTTTTGTTTGTTAATTTTGTTCTGAGTATGTTTGTTGTATTCCGTAAATCCAGCAGTATCAAATCACCTTCAATTGTGCCTTTAGTAGTTTTCTTGTATAAAGCTTAAGCTTTTAAGTATTCGTGCGATTATTTGTAAAATCGAACTTTGTTAATCACGTACAAAATATATTTTCGTATATACTTGCTGAACATAACACTTGATAACTGTTTTTTTTTTAATTACATCAGACAGTGTCTTCGATGAGAGTTATCTAATTGATTACTGGTGTAAGTCGTAACATCAGAAACATGGCACACTATGTGTTTTCAAATGAATAAAAAACAACAAAGTACCCAAGTTATTCCCCATGTAAATAAAACACTTGGAATTTTATATTTTGCATGTGTTTATAAATTATTTATTTAATTTAAGGCTGAAAGCACAAATAATTTTGATTAACTGATGCTTTAATACATAATTAGTTATTTGTTTATTTACACTTTTACACTAATAAAATGTACAATCCTAACCGGATAAGCCTTCATGAAATTTTCAGTTTGAACTTAAACAAAAACAAAAACTATGAAAGAAAGCAAAGCAATAAATGAAAACGATAAATTATGCAATAATAATAATATAATGGCAAAAGAACTAATACCGTGACTATTTACAGACAATTCTCTGTCATTTTATAACTTTTTACTTATTAACTAGCTGCATATTTGTGTCACACATGCGAATGCAGCGAACGAGTCGTTAGGTCAATCGAATGATGCAACGATCTGTGATTTGATCGAACCAATCATTCGTTGACTTACACCCATTACAGCATAGTTCTCTCGTTTAACAAAAATTCAAATAATAGAAACTAGAATATCGCCACTAGAAAAGCTCATTGACAACAATATTGTATCTAGAAGTTGGAGGTGTTTGTTGAAGTTGGATTGGTTGCTGACGTTGACGGCATAGTTATTGGCACTGGCACCGACACAGGTGCTGGAGCGAGATTGCCGGGGGCACTTGCTGGCACAACAGCTGCTGTTGGCACAGTTGCAGCTGGCGGATAGTATGGATTAGCTGTTGAAACGTTTGTGTTCATAGCTGAAATTGAAATTTATTATTATTTCATATACTAAGTAAACTAATGCCGCTTACATTGGCGCAAAGCTTTTTGAAATTTCTCATATTCCACGTAGTGTTTCAAGCGTAGTTCATCTTCTTCAATTAGCTGCCTCTGTCGTAGAAGTAGCAAACGTTGATGTTGATTCGTGCCCAAACGGGTATTGCACAATTGATTAACCAAAGAGTCCAGGTTGTGTTTTATGTCCTATTAAGATGATTGTTTATCTTTTCAAGTGTATCGTTTAAATTAAAATAACATTAATAAACTTACCGACTGAATATCGCTTGGTAAGAGATGAGGATGTGTTGCTGCTAACGACACGGGTTCTTCGGCCACTGAAATTATATAATTATTAATTTTTAATATATTAGAAATTATCAACAAAACACAAACCTTCCCCTGGAGGCGCACTGAACATGGGTTGGAGAACATGTTGCTGTTGCAATTGTTGTTGTTGTTGTGGAACTTGTTGTTGCTGTTGCAAAGCTGGTTGAACAGTGTGTTGTTGTTGTTGTTGCACTTGATTGGACACAGCAATATGTTGTGGCAACTGTTGTTGCTGTTGACTGTAAATTGGTGCAACTGTTTGTTGTAGTTGTTGTTGCATGATTGGTGCCGCGGCAGACACTTGTGGCTGCATTTGTTGTTGCATTTGTTGCTGTACTGTTTGTTGTTGTTGTATGGGCAATGTTTGCTGTTGAATTGGTTGTTGTAGAATTTGTTGTTGAATTTGTGGATGAAATTGCTGTTGTTGTTGAAATGGTTGTTGCTGCTGCTGCTGTTGTTGCTGCGTCATCTGTTGCTGTTGTTGTTGTGGAATAGATTGCTGTGGCTGTTGCATTAAAGGTTGTTGTTGTTGCACAACAAATGTTTGTTGCTGCTGTTGGGGCTGCTGTTGTTGCTGTGGTTGTTGTTGCTGTGGTTGTTGTTGTTGAATTTGTAATTGTGGAATTGGCGTTTGCTGATGTGGCATTTGTTGTTGTTGCTGTATTAGTTGTTGATGCAACATTTGTTGCGACTGATGTTGCATTTGCTGTTGTTGTTGTTGTTGTTGCTGCTGTTGTTGGCTCATTTGCTGTGGCACAATTACTTGTGGCGTCATTTGTGTCTGCATCGTTTGTTGATTTGGCAATTGTGTGATTTGCGATTGCCCTTGCTGCAAGGCGGCCGTCTGCACCGGCTGTGCCAACTGTGTCGATTGTTGCACGGGCAGTGGCGTACCTGTGCTTTGTTGCTGTTGATATATAAGTTGTATGCCATTGAATGGCATATTCTGTATCGGCGAATGAAGCACTTCCGTTGGCGTATTCACCACGCTGCCATTTTGTACAGCGGCCGGCAATTGAGCACTAGCGGCCGACGTCAATTGCAAATCAATCTTCAATTGCTGTGGCGGCGGTGGCTCATCTGTGGACGTCTTTTGTTCCTGCACTCGACTGACGCTAAAACGTGATATTTTACGTGCATTTTTCTTTGGTTCCTCCGGAGGTTTGGCTGGCGTTACAGCTTGGTTCTGTGAATAATTTTTAGTTGATAAAAAACAATACACTCAAACATTTTTTATAAACAAATACTTCTTCTGCGTTGTCCGCACTACGCAATGCAGCTAATTTTTTCTCCAGATCGGCAATGGAACTTTGATTTAACATGCCGCTGCCGCTAACATTGCGCTGCGCCTGTTGCGACATGTCCGCCGATGCGCTAGCGCCGCCCGGGCCGGCTGACGACTTGTCTAGACTGCTCTGCTTTGAAAGTTTATCAGTACCGCCGACACTGATCGTACCATCAGTTGGCGTATGATCCGAAGCACAAGACGTTATACCTTCAATTATATTGTTAGCTATCGGCAGCAACTCGGAACCGACGCTGTTGTCAATTGAAGTGCGACGCGAGTTATAAACCGAGGAACCACGTGCCGAGCCCAAGACGCCAGTCGGTGTATTTTGACCCAAGGTTGTTGCGGTTACGACGCCAGGCGCTGTTTTGCTTATCTGTACATCGAAAATTACCATTTATATAATGAGTATGTTTAATGAAGACTAAAATTTATTTAAAAAAAAGTAGTTACAAATAAAATTAAATATTACAATTTGGCTAAAACGGGTAACCACACAGCCTACTTTGTTTAATAGTTTTTTTTTTTTTGTTGTGGGGGTATCCTTTTTTTCGAAAAAGTTGTATTACGTTTCAAAAGGATTTGCCAGTTTAAACCAAACATAGAAAACAAAACCAAGTTACAACTCATAAAGCGTATCAGTTAGAATTCTACACATACAGTTTGCATAACAAATATACTACCAAAAAAAAAAATTTATATACAATAAAACAGAAGCAAAAAAATTAGCAAAATAACTAAAGCCGCAATAGCAATTCAGTTAATTCTGCCTTCCAGCAAATATACGATAGTATGTGTTGCAGCATCGAAAAGCTGGATCCACTGAAGAGCTCTTTTTGAAAAAAAAAAAACAGTAAAAAAAATATTTTGTTATACTTATTTGGTTAAAAACGTTATTTAAAGCAACAACATATAAAATAAACTAATAAAATAAAACAAACAAATAGGTGTATGAATTATTGCACACATTGACTACACAGAGAAGCACAAATTGAATAAAAAAAAAAACAATAAAAACAATTAAAATGTATACCAAAATGTCACCAAATCGGAATAGAAAATAAATGATTCTACCTCTTGGTTTGTTTGTTGTTGTTGTTGTGGTTGTTGCTGCTGTTGTTGTTGTTGTGAATTTTTGTTGGCAGTAATTGTGGGTGAGGCTTGATGTTGTGTGCCTTTAGTGCTCATTGAGGCAACCACAGCAGTTGCAAAAGCATGTGCATGTGTTATATTCTCCAAACCAATTTTCAGTTGTTCAAGCGTATTTGAGCTACTGGCAGCCGAAGGTGTTGCCGATATGCCACTCGGACCCAATTGTTGACCACCTGCTTGTGTTGTTTGTGCCGTAGTCATTGACATTGGCATGCCTTGGCCTTGCATAGCAGCAGCTTGTGCCGATTCCGCTCTAGCCAATTTTGTAGGCAAATCAAATGTAATTTTAACGTTACTCAGATCATCCAAGCTACGAACATGTTTTGCGTTCTTCAATTTGTTTAAGTTCTTATTGAGTGGCACATCAAGACTACGTGGCGTTTCACTTATAATCTTCGATTCGAGCAATTTTTGTACACGGCTCATTACACTCAAATTCAGTTGTTCTTCAATGGGTACTTTGCCAAGGTTATTCTCTTGTTGTTGTGGATCATTATTCGTGTATGTTGGCGTTAGGTTATCGGGCATATAATCAATGGACAACGATGTGTATTCCGAGGCAGTGCTCGTCTTACGTGAGACTGAGCCGGAACCAATTGTTATGTCATTGCTGTGATTACCAGGCTCCTTGGATGCGGTCGATGACGTTGATACCGTCGATGTTGTCGTTGGTGGTGTACGTATATTTGTCTGTGATTCGGCATTACTTTGGTTTGAATTAATCGATTGAAAATCAACGCTTGAACTTTCCGTGTTGTTTGCCGGATCCGTTCCGATTGCTGTTGCTGTTAATGCTTCGACGCCATGAATTGTCGGTTCAAACATTTTGGTGATGTCACTTGCGGTCTCATCGCGCTAAAATATTATTGGTTTGTTTTTGAATAAAATGCAACGTGGAAATAAAATTCAAAATAGACCTTAAAAGTAAACAGACTGCTAGTTCTTTACTAATTGGAGAGCATAAAAAAAAAAAAAAATACTCAACTACTTTTCAATTTACAATATTCTCCGATTTATTAAATCAAATAAAAAATTCCTACGAAACTTATTTCAAACGCTGCCAGTAGATAACGTAAAACGACGAAAATAATAATTNCATTCAAATATGACTACAACATTCACTTGTACTCAGTTGAACTCATAATTTGAGTTAATTCATGCAGACCTCTATTATTTACTAACGAAAGAAGGCTAGGCAACTTGAAATAAATAAATTACAACTAGTATTCAAAATTTGAGATACAATTTCAACTTTGGTCGTGAAATTAGCTTCAATTTAAAAGCATCTTTTTAAACAAATTTATCTATATTAATTTTAATTATATATCAGTTCATTGACAGAATGCTTGATTAGCCTTTTTTTTTTTAATAAGCTAAGTATATATAAGGCTACAAGTTATTTCGGAAAATTTGTTTGTCAGTTAGAATTTAATAGTTATAAATAAAAGGATGTGGGTCATAGAAGGCTCGTAGATTCGCTAGATACACAGACAAACAGTCGGTTGGTCAGAAATGGCCAGGCTGTATCATTAGTAGAACTGCGATTATTCAGACGTTCTAGTAATTCCGTCACTTATGTATATTAAAAAAGTGCCTAATGGTCCCACATCCATTGAAATATTTTCAATTTTTACTTTAATTTCTTTTCGACAAAGCAGTTGGCTTTGGAGAATGTTTTAATTTTCTTTTCAAGCTAATACTAATAAGGTTTGAAAATATTTTCAGTTTCTATAGATTTGAATTCAATGTGGTAAAAACGTAATGAATATCATAAAAAGACTTTAGTAAGAGTCGATTTAAAATTATTTTTGACGTTTTTAAACGTCTCTGCTATATGTTAGTTAGAAAATCGTTTTTTTTTTATTTGCAAATTTGTATTGATTTGTTTTTTAAAGCATTAAATCCTAAAAATATTAGTAAACACACATTTAACGCTTCAAGTTAATTTCAACAAATAATTTAACTGTTAATGTTAAATCCATATTAAAGCATAATTTATATTAAAGCTCTATACAAAATTAAGCATCGTAGTATTTAAATTAGAATTAAAAAGAAATAAAGTTATTTTCGGTTTTACCGAAACTTATATACCCTTGCAAATGTTATTGTAAACATACAAAAGTTGTCCTCACAAGAGAATATCGTTGGTAACAATTTTGTCAATTAAATATATAAAGAACTTATAGAATCTCAATACATATACAGGGTTGGTATAGGTAGGAAGCTAGCTAGGAAATTGCAAGCTTTATTTGTTCTATAAAAAGGCTTCTTACATACAAACTACTTATATATCAACGTAAAAAACATTTTGAGAAAATTAAGTGAGTAGCTTGTATTAAAACAGACAAACGGACGGATTGCTATTTGAACTCGCCTTGTGGAATTAATCAATAACAGATGTACTTTGTATAGTCGAAGGTGATGGTTACAAATTTAACGACTAAGCTACTGAGTACCCCTTTGCAAGAGTATACAAACACTTACAAGCTATTTGTATAGTATGTATATACTTATTTGCAAGGTATGTCTATGTATAAACATACTAGAACATTGCAAAAAATGAATCATTGTTTTTGGTCAAATGTTAAAGGTCGCGGAAGCCTCAAAAATTCAACACTTACTGATCTATGTCTTTGATGTGTTCTAAATGTGGAACGCTGACGAGTTAAGGACGCATGTCGGACCTGTTTTTATAATAGGGATAGATGATTAAAGATTTAAAGCGTTTAGATTAAAGGGAGTTTGAAAAATAAAACATTATCATAGGCTTACTTAAGTATTATAGCGATACCTTGACCTTTCGATAATTAGCCTTCAGTAAAATGAAACTTAATCAAATAATAATAATAACTATAGTTTATTTCTTTGAATTTAATTTCTTTCATTTGATTGTAAAAAACTTTAAGGAATCAATATTTTAAAGCCTCAAAAATTATCGAACTTATAATATGGAATTTAATTCAATATCGTACAAAAATTTGTAGTAATATTTTTGTGTAAAAATTATAATAGAAAGAACGAAATTTTCCCTTATCCCTTTCAATAATCAAGTATATCACATGAGTATATTGTGTCAAAGACATCTTAACATACATATATATCCATACATAAAAGTAGTTTTATTGCTGTTAAGTTGTAATGTGTCAGAAGAGANATTATAACCGAAACACAATATTGAGATATTAAAAAATCAGTTCACGTTCTATCGCATATTTCAAGGCCTATGTAGGACTCTCATAGAATGCAATTAGAATAGAAAGAATTATTGATTTACATTTTTTTTTCGATATATGGTATTTAAACAGTAATAGTAGGACAGCGTTGAAGCAGACGAATCCCATTCCATTATCTTTCAAGAAGAATTATTATGATAAAAAATTTCAAACTTTATATTGGCCAAGACATAAAATATAATTAGTGTCAGTTGAGAAAAGAAATTGTTGCTGAAATAAGTGTCCAGTTTTTAAGCCATGCTTGAATTTGTCGCTGTTAATAGTCGCTACTGATGTGAAACATATTCCAAGAGTTTCGTATCAAAGATTTTATAGCACTTTCAATGTGTATACATTTTATTATAAATTTTATTTTTGTACGAGTTGAGCGTTTGTTTAATACTGAGAAAGGCATTGTTAGTTTTGGAGGACGTGGAAAACACAATATTAAATAAAACAATTGCATATGATTTTTTAACAAAACAGAAAATTAAATTCTGATGAGTTTTGACCAATATGCCCTAATTTTGTTTAGAAATACAAATCAGGACCAACTTTCATTGTGAAGCTTTCAAACGTTGTTTAAACAAAAGATGGACTATGCATTTCATTTTGTTTTTAGCTTCAACTGTAAGTGCTAATGTTGAATTTTATGCATTTTATTTCAGACACATTATCGTTGTTCACGTGTATCTTACGTACCTTTTCCATATTGCGCCGATAGCTAGTAGGAACGGGCAGTTGATTTGGGTTTTGTTTGACTTGTTCGACAATCTCATTTATCATTTCGACGAAAACAGTGCTTTGACAACCCGACAGCAGATCTTGAGCAATCTGAAAGACAAAAATAAGAACAAAATTTAATTAGAAANCCCGACAGCAGATCTTGAGCAATCTGAAAGACCAAAATAAGAACAAAATTTAATTAGAAAAACAATTTTTGTCTCTCCCAGTATATAAATTTCTAGTTTCAGCAATTTTGGTTTTAAAAAATATATGAAAAATCTGAATTTTTACGCCCACAAAGATCTAAACAATTGCGCCGCTTAACCACAAACAGTAATAGAATAAAATGCGTACAGTAAATTCTATTCTTACCAATTTGTTTGCAATCTCGACAGGATTCACATCGCCGATATCGAATTTAAATGTAATCGTCTTCAATCTATTCTCCATGTGACAATTTATGACGCTCCCATCGTCAACGCTTGTTACACTTAGCTTTGGCACGCGTTCGTTGCCAGTGCGATTCGAACGCCTGGACTTCTGTACACGTGGCTGAACTGGCTGTTGTTGACGTGATTGTTTGTTGTCGTCGGACATTGTCTCTGTCGAATTTAAATTTTGTTCGTTACATGTTGCTGGCGCGCCAGTTATTTCGACGTTCGTTTGAATGTTTTGTGCATTTGGTGCTTGCGTCGGTTGCAGAGTCAGAAGCGACTGTAGTATTTGCGGCGGCTGTTGTTGTTGCATTTGAGGAATATTTTGCAAAATTTGTTGTTGTTGTAGTTGTATATCAATTGGCTGTCCAGTAGTTTGTTGTTGGTTTGGCACTTGGTGCAGTAATTGTTGCAGCTGTTGTTCTAATGGAATTTGTTGTTGCTGCTGCTGCTGATGTTGCTGTGGTTGTTGTTGTGGCTGTTGGAGTTGCTGCTGTTGTTGTTGAGGCTGTTGAACTTGCTGCTGTTGTTGTTGTGGCTGTTGGAGTTGTTGCTGCTGCTGTTGTTGTTGCTGTTGAGCCTGTTGCTGTGCGATATGCGAATGCGCAGAACTTTGAATTGATAAAGCTTGATAACCGGGTTGTTGTTGTAACTGCATATCTTGATTATGAGCAACTTGATTAGTCATCGTCTGATTGTAGATTGTTGGTATCGGTTGATGTTGTATTGTATTGTTGCTCAATTGTTGTTGTACTTGACCGCCAATAATTGGTTGTTGATGTATAGCATTATTAACCATATGTTGCTGTTGTTGTTGTAGTTGGTACTGTTGTTGTTGCTGCTGTAGTGACAGCTGCTGCATTTGTATTTGTTGAGGTTGAATTGATTGATTATTCAATTGTTGTTGAACTAGTTGTTGAGGCATTTGTTGCTGCTGTTGTTGATGTTGCTGTAGAAGTTGTTCCAACTGTTGTTGGCTTAAGGAATGCACTTGTTGTTGTTGCATTAATTGTTGCAATTGTTGTTGAAATTGTAAATTTTGCATTTGCTGGGGCACCTGTGAAGGTTGTTGGTAAAATTGTGGCTGCAGCTGTGGCAAATGTTGTTGCTGTTGTTGTTGCGGCACTTGTTGTTGCACCTGAGGCGCTTGCTGTTGTTGTAATTGCGTTTGCGGTTGCATTAATTGCTGCAACTGCTGCTGCAGCGGTATTTGCTGTGTGAGTTGTTGTTGCTGAGCCTGAGAATTAAGCATATGTTGCTGCTGCTGTTGCTCTAAAACATGATGATCTTGTTGTGTTGGCTGCAACAGAGGCTGATGAGTTTGTACAACTTGCATAATTTGCGGTTGTTGTTGACTTTGTTGTATTTGATGTTTTTGAGTTTGTTGGTTTTGTTGAATTTGTTGTTGCTGGGCTGGATGAATTTGTTGTTGCTGGGTTGGTTGTTGCAATTGCTGTTGTTGCGACTGTTGTTGTTGTTGTATTTGTTGATGTTGTGGCTGTGGAATTTGTTGTTGCGGCTGCGGTTGAGTTTGCGTAATTTGCTGAAGTTGTTGCGCCAATTGTTGTGTTGTATTTTGCGGCACAACTTGCGGCTGCATCTGCTGCTGTTGTTGTTGTTGCTGTTGTTGGGTCAACAAGTGACTCTGCATGTCTGCTTGAACAGGTTGTGTTTGTTGGCCACTGGTTGGCGAGACAACTTGACTGTTTGTGATGTCCGGCACCGAGTTACTTGAATTCTGATAAGAAGCAATTTGTGGATTTTGCATATAGTGTACTGTTGTTTGCTGCTGTGCCGAAATTGCTGGCGAAGCAACCACTTGATGTTGTATCGGCACAATTTGATTTAATTGTGGCGTGGCATTCTGATTGCCATTGCTTATCGAAATGCCAGATCTATTTTGCAACAAATGTTGTTCATTGCTATTAGAAGAGACGCCTATGCTCGTCTCCGATTCAGTATTTAATAAGTTGTATTTCATTTGCAAACGTGGATTCCATTTAACGCCGTCTTCTTCGTCTTCGGAATCATCTTCCTCCTCCTCCTCTTCATCAACATTTGCTGGCAAAGTTTCACGCTGTTTCTGCAGCGCTAGTTTTTCAAGTCGTGCCTTTTCATTCTGCAACTTCATTTGGTTTTGACGCTGTGCACGTTCCTTGAGCAGCGATACAACTTGCACCTTCAGTAATCTAGCTACCGCACGAGTATCATCTTCAGTTATTATATTCTCTTTCATCATATCCTGTGCAATTAATTCATAGTCATCTGTTTTTATATTATAATCGAATTGTATTGCTTCATTTTCTTTATGTTTTGAGGAACGCTTCTTTGGATCCAGAAAACGAAGTCGAAATTCCATTAAATTATTTTGTGGGTCACTTAAAAATAATTCTGTTGCAGTTGGTTCTACGCGTATGCCAATATCTTCATCAAAAAATTCCGATTCCAACAATTCATTACAACTTGGGCGATCTTCTTTTTTCAATTCAATACATCTTTCTATAATATCTCTTACATTTGGATCTTCGACCTTGGACAATGCGGCTGGCTTGATACCCGATATAACTTTTTTATAAATTTGTGCAGGTCCCTTGCACTCACTATAAGGATACTCGGAGATTGCCATCTCCAACATGCACATGCCGAATGCATAGACGTCAACAGATTCGTCGTAATGTTCTTCATACATTTCGGGTGCCATAAATTCAGGTGTACCAATCACAGATTTGGCATGTGAACGATTCTTCAGTGTTGCTAAGCCCAAGTCCCCGATTTTAACGCTACCAGTGGTGCCAGTTATAAAAATATTATCACATTTCAAATCACGATGAATTATAGGAAATTTACGAGTATGCAAAAAGTTAAGACCTTTTAAAATCTGACGACACCAAGACTTTAATACTTTGGGATGTATTTTTTTGAACCGCTTCAAATAACTAGAATATTAAGAAAACCAAAATATAATTTTACAATTATGATAACAATTCGTATACTTACGACTTGAGGGTTCCAGATAGCATCAGCTCTGTGACTAGTACTATATTCTTTTTACGGCCGACTGTGAACTCCCAATAAGTGTAAAATCTCACAATATTTGGATGCTGGAGTTTTTTCAACATATCTGCTTCTTCACGGAATCTTGTACGCTCACTTTTTTTCACCTGCTTATCCTGTGAAATATACAACAATTAAAAATCTATTTAATTAAATTTATTACATTAATTTAAAATAGTTAAAATTTACCAGTAATTCGCACCAAGCAACCGGCACGCCAGACAGTGTATCCAGACCACGATAGACAGTTTTAAACGAACCACGTCCAACTTCTTTATCGTACTTAAAGAAACGACCACAAGGTGACATAGCCACAGGATCGTCATCCTCGTCGCTCTTACTTTTTGACAAAGATGTCGCTGACGACGCTGTTGAAATAGCTGATGTCGACGGTAGTGTAGACGCAGTGGTGTCAATAGAAGTACCCGTTACAGCTGTGCTGCTCGTGAGAACTACACCACTCTCTGACAATTTGCCATGCTCGTCATAACTTAAACTGCCGCTTTCATTTTGTTCGTCTGATTGCTCTAGCCCTGATTCGTCTTTGTCTTCAACTTGAAAGCCAACACGCTTAACGCCGGTAGCATTTTTGACCGTTTTTAAGTTCGGTTCGACTTCGGACGTGTCTAAACCTCTAGACGCATCATTAACAATCGAATCAATGATGCTAGTCACCTGATGTCCACTTGGGTCAGTAGCATTTGAACGCGTTGGTGTACGAAATTGTTCCTCCAAATGCTCGGCCTCACGTGACAACGTCTCAATATTGACATCGTAATCACGTGGAAATTCCGTTTCGAATTCTTCATATTGCAAAGCGTTTGTATTACGAGTTGATTGTTCAACATTCTTGAGCACGAAACGCATATTTGTTGAAATCGAACCTTTCGTAGGCTTAAAAGCTGCCGGCGCTATTTTTAAAGACTGCGTTGTAATAACCGTCGGCTGCACCATGACATGGGGATCGACCCCAGACTCAGGCGATGACATGTTATCAATACTATTCGTTTCGTCTTTAGCGGAAGTTGTTTGTTGACTTGGGCTCTTAGAAGATTTATCTATGCTGTCTTCGAATGACACTATGCCGACTTTGCGGTTACTCGCATTAGCTTCCGGTGTTTTCTTCTTAGCGTCCATTTTGCCTTCATTATGTTCCTCAATTGATTTATCAACCTTGACTTCTACAGCTTCTTCAGTTTCCTGACCACGATTAAAGTGCGAATTATTGTTGTTAATGGCGTTACTGTATTCGGTGAGTGAGGAGCTTGTAAACTGCTGTAGCACACGACTCAAAATATTTTTCGACTTGGCTGGCGACGTTTGTGATGTTGTTGTTGATGTAGACTTTGATGGTGACGTTGATGGTGTTGAGGATATGGCTGAAGCCGTGTCTTGTTTGTTGCTGTTTTTTCTTCGTGCAATACTCTTTAGTTTCGCTGCCGGTGTAACGTGTTGACCTGGTGAAACAGTTTTAGGTGATACCGATTTCGACTTTTTGACTTCAGTTTCTTTAACTGTGCTCCTTTCGCTGGAAACATTTGAATTACTCCTAAAATGTATATAAAAAGAAAAAAAAAAAGAGAAGAAAATATATTTTAATCATCAAAATCACAAAAATGGTAAAACAAAATCAGCATGCGCAAACATAGGTTTATACACATTGGCTTACATCGGTTCTGCTCATGGGAATGGGAAATGAATGTCTTTAGTTATTGACACAAGCAGAGAAATCTGGTATAAGTTATACGACAACATCCTACACCAAGAGACATGTAAAAAAAAAATAAAGAAATGAAAATGAAACAAATAATAGTAATAAATTAGACATAAAAATATTTACAACTGTAATCGTTT
>JXPM01007086.1:0-13094 GCA_001014415.1 Phortica variegata | reverse complement strand
CAACTGTAATCGTTTTGATAATTTTTAACATTGTTTAATATTAACACAGATGTTGACTGAAAAAAATAAATTATAATAATAATGGTTTGAGTAAAACTTGCTTATAGGGTTATTACAAATAACTATCAAAGAAAATTATTAGTAAACCATAAATAAGGTGAATAAAGTTAATTCTTCAAAGTAGGGTGACTGACGTCATTGGAACGAATGTCATACAATCCGATTAATTTGAATATTTTCTTTTAAAAGTTTTTTAATAATAATTTTAATGAGACTGCCATCACTCACAATGGCTGATGTCTTTTAAAAAAGAACAACTCATCTCCAGCCATGTAAAATGTTCTTATTATTAATTTGTTCAACAATTTTTTTTCTAAATTATTCGTCTCAAAAGTCATAATCAGACCACTGAAAGGTACTCATTTTAAATGGATTATAGGCGAGTGAAGTGTACTCGAAAGTCGTTGTATAAAAAACTCAAAATTTGTAGAAAGGTCTTGAAGATTTTATCTATCTGTTACAAAAATTGTGCCTTAACTTGCTTGCACACGAGATGATGTACATGAAGTTTGTATGTAAAACAAAAGGAAGTATGAAATGCATGCAAATATCTTATTAAATTATTGGACAAAACTTTAGATTTTCTGTTTTTTCGATTATGATAATAAAATTAAAGAGTCATACACATACATACATATATTGAAATCATGCTTGCTTAATAATATTAGGGTTTGGTAGTAAAGAGAATATGAAATCTGCCAATCATTAAATTAAAATAGTAATCCAATTACAATATAAGGACACAAGAGAGAACATATTTTTCAGCATGGCCGAAATTTATATACCCTTGCAAATTTTATACGCGACAAAACAAACTTTCTTTGGAGTTAGTAGGCTCTGTCAGGCCCATTAACTGACTTTAATAAGTTTATAAAAAACAGCATAAGTTCCAAATTTTTTAAGTATTCTTCTTATTTATTTAAACGGAACATTCTTTATGACCGATTGATTCTATGATACCAATTATCTACAGAAAATGGATAAAGGTCTTTATCAGTGAGTTTTTCAGAATGTAACAGGCAAACGGACCATTCTATATCATCTAATAACTTCATTTAACGACAAATTTAATAATCTTTTTGCAAGTGTATAATAAAAGTTTTATGATTGAAAAGTTAAGGAAACAACAGTAACAAATAATGACTTTTGATATATTAAAAAGTTTTTTTTTTCTTATTTTATAATTGTAGTTTGAGGCAATCAAACAGTTTGTTGTAAAATGATTTTGATGTGAATTATCAAGAATATTGACTATGCTCCATATTGTTGAACTGTTGGTTCCCCAACACCTTTGATAATTTAAATAAGACTAAATATGTTACAAATCAAAAACAAAGAAGTATCGAGAGATTTATTTTCGCACCTGGTTGCATTTTTTTCTTGTGGTTGTTGCCGTTTGGTACATTTTGCATGATAATCGTAACGCCGCATTTAGTTCAATAGCGCGTATGGTTAATCTTTCGTGACTCGATTTTTCTATGCCTTCGAATTTAATTATGGTGCAACGATTTCTATTAAAAATATATAAATATTTTGAAATACAAAGTAATATATGTAGTGTGAGTCTTAAGAGAATTTCCAGCGTTTCAGATAGGAATGAAAAAAAAATAAATCTATACTAAAAACATGAAAATATTTTTTAAATTTATTTGAATTTAACTACTTGAATTGGAAAAGCCCTTAAAATCAATTAATTAGCTTTGGTATGCCTAATTGGTTAACTATCAGGGAAATCGTATAGCTTTACAAAGCTGTCGGAAGATAAAATTGTCATATATGAATATTTCACTTACTCAATGAAATCGATTCATTTAGATAGGTATATTTCCATTTTATTTTTCAAATCCAAAATGTATATCCTAAAATCGGATTTTGATTTTTTTTTTAGTATTTTCTGCAAATTTCTCTTAAATATATAGTAGATCAATCTGCAAAGTTGAGTCTTTCTAATGAATAAGCCAAATATGTGTAAATGATTTCCCAAGAATCAATTGCAAAATGGCGAGTTAGGATACTATGCACATTAAAACCATTTCTATGTAGTTTTTAGGCAATGTTGAAGCAATATGATGTCTCATAAAATTCAATATTACGGAAAAGTTGTCTGAAACTTTACCATTTCTTTTTAAAGATACGTACATACATATATTAGTAATGACTTTATGTTAAACTTAAATATAACTGATTTTAAATAAAAAAATATCGATTTTGCAAACAATTATTAATGATTACCGTCGAAATTTACCGACTATATAATCCTGTATCCTTGGTCGAAGTGGGACAGGTTGTAATCTATTTGAGTTTGTGAATCAGTGAACTTAGATAATGTATTGGATTGCAATAATATGACAGCCAAATAAATAAAACCAACCATGATGATGTAAATATCTTTAAAACCTTATGAGAGAATAACAAATGAATATTTTAATAATAGAATTTTTCAAAAACTTTCTATGTGGGAACATCTTTTTAGGGATCTATTTCAAATTCAATATTGTTATCGCTACAGTATTTATTTTTAATTGTATCGACAAGTTGATCCATATAGAATAAGACTGGAGAAGTCTTTATAAATTAATTTTGGCGTTATTTATACAAATCAGAAAAAAATTGTTTGGTTGCATTATATTATATAATCTAATAATTTTGACATATTAATTCTAATTTCATTCGCACTTGTGATATCTGAAGTAATTCTTAAGCCAAAAGCTCTGAGCTCAGAAAAATTATTTGTAAGTCAACGAAAGAATTTTGTTTTAGTTAATCTCTTTGCTAGTTATGACATCGAATTCGTAAGATGTTTTTCTACTTTTCTTTTACATCGCTGGATAGAGTACAAGAGAATGGAATTTGAGCTGAAGGAATTTGGTTCATATTTACCTTTTTGGTTGAGTGACAAAGGAGTTACGACCATCTTCGCTGATGGTGTTATCCTCTTGAGCACGATTGGAGGGTACGACTTCTCGTTGTCGTACAAAATCACAAAGGGTTTGTCCAATTTTGCAAGATTTTATTTACACAGGGATGTTAAATCTAAAAAAATTGATATTTATTAGTTCAATGCACCAACAAGTGAATTTTGAATACATTATTCGCAAATAACTTTACATTTTTATCGCGCTCCTGATGACGCAGTCTTCGTTCCTTTGTTTTTCTAATTCAAATCAATTGGAATCTGTCGCCGAAAGTTTCTCTTGTGGTACTGTGACTTGATTGTTAGCCAAATCAATTTTATGCCGCATAATTTTGGACCGAGCAAGATTTTTGCATTCGTTGGCTAAACAAATATAAACATTCATACATATAAAATCCATAATTAAGTGTACATATTTACTAAAATTATTTAAGAGGTAAGTTAAACACAGTTTTGTTTGCAAAATGCAAATATATTAGTAGACACTTAGTCGTTTTTTTTTAGATTTACAAGAGTTAACCAGTAAGGATTGGAGTCGACAGTACTCGCCTTCGACATACCCTGTACCTTCAATTAGTAACTGATGTATTAGGGCGTTTCCCTGCCCACTTTTCAATCGAAACCAATCAATTTTTACTTTTGTAGACCAATTTGTTCCAATGGTTTGAGGTAACCTATTTTGGCAATATGTGGGCGTGGCCACGCCCATATTATGATTGAATCTTGTTACACTATATCGCAATATCATTTGGTGTACTATCTCAAAAAACAACGCAGGAAATACGACTTTTGTACTATTTTACCCGAGGTAGCTTCAGTTATTTGCCCCTCACCACCAAAACTAAGTCAAAAAGGCGGAAAACAAAATAAACTTGATCTGCGTAATGAATCACAGAATAGTTTCCGAGATCGACGCGTTCATACAGACAGACGGACATTGCTCAATCGACTTCTCTTTCGATACTGATCAAGAATATATATACNGACGGACATGGCTAAATCGACTTCTCTTTCGATACTGATCAAGAATATATATACTTTGTATAGACGGAGATGTCTCCTTTAAGGTGTTACATACATTGTCGACGTGCAAAAAACTAATATACCCTTGTACCATTAGGTACAGGGTATAAAAACAAGAAAGGTAGATATTTACGGCTTCGACGAAACTTAATGAAGTTTAACTTAAGCGTTTTCCAATAAGAAATTTATTAATTTTTACGCCTTTCTGTCGGATTCTGATAAAACTTATGATTTTGGCTTTCTTCTAAGCGTTGCAAAGTTCATGACAAAATTAATCTACTCTTGCAACAGTTTAAAAACTTTCTTATTTACTGTTATTATACTCGTATAGTATTTAAAAGTTGACTGCAATTTTTTGAGCAAATAAATTACTCATTGGAAATTATAATTAGAAAAAACTAAAGTAATAACTTAAGTCCAGTAGTCGTGCTTGTAATAAAACAATATATGAGATATCAGTCAACGTATTTAAAACAATTTAAGTTAATGCAAAACATAATAAATAACATTTCAAATTAAGTAATAATGTAAATCAGGTTGTAACCAGAATATTCCAGGAGTTTGTTTATCATTCAGTTCGGGATCAATTTACTTCATGAAACAAATGAAATTACGACCACATCTTATTTTATTAAACCACAAACTATTTGTGTGTGAGTGTTTGTTGAGAATATTGAAGTAATTGAAAGCTTGTAACAAGGTAACGAATGTTTGTAAATTCCTAAGATGCAATAGTAATCATTCGCATTTGCACATATGTACGTACTTATGTATACATACTATATATATGCACTTTGTTGTAATCAATAAGTTTCGAGAGTATTTACAAATATAAAATGAAAGAAAATGCAAACGGACAGCGAGGAAATGATGAAAAGTTTTCTCACTGCAAAGCCAGAGTTCAAGGTCATCTTAATTTTCAATGGAATAATTGAATTTAAAGCTTGGTTTGCAACTTGCTTGAATGGCTAAATGTGCGTAAGCGAAAAGTGTTAATTGTTTGTTGCAACTGTTTTTGCATTCATTGAAAAATTTCTTTCATGGTGCATTTTGCTGGCTGGCTGGCTAAAAAACAGCTGTGTTGCAGAGCAGTATGGGTGTAAACATTTGTCATGAGTCATAAATTCCATGCATAAATCCGTCGGTCGCAAGGCGTTTTTACTGTTCTTTTCACTTCGACTGCGGGGGAATGGCACCCATTTAAGCTTATGATGCACGCAATCGACGGGCGGCAGAGTGAAACGAAACTCTTCTTGGCCAGAGACCAAGCGGCTAGAGGGATAGTCGGGTAGTCGACGACAGATTTTCCTCTTGAGGAACCAATTTACATGCTAACACAAAGCATAATATTTCTCTGCATCCGCAGGCGTTTGATTTTCACTATCGTTTTTTTATAGTTCTTTCGACGAAAGACTTGTTATGTATTTACGCAAAAATTGTCATTAGGCACATATAATGTATGTATAATACTCTTAATTTAAACTACTCGCAAAGCATTTTATTAAAACGAAAACACACGAAACAGCAGTCACGGCCGAGTTTAATCGATGACAAAAAATAGACAATCAGTGAATCCAATTACTTTAACTTGTAGAAAATTACGTAAAACGTGGTCTTTGCAAGGATAGACGAAATCCGTCAACATCCGTGCACACAACCTTTCTTTGAATTCGTATTGGCTGCAGGAGTTAAACTCCAAAATTGTTCGCACTTTCCGCTGCGATGACGAATTATGTTCGTTTTTTTTTGCGTACGCGTACTAAGACTGATTTTTGGCAGATTTGAAGTCTATAGTGCCAGGCAATCACACTATTCTTGGTTGTATCGCTCACGTTTAATAAATAATAAAATATTTTAATTAACGCGTTGCAAATACGGGCGAGCTCTTTAAAAGACGGCGATAGCGAAAGATGAAATAAAAACACAAAAAAGTCACCTTAAAATTGACCAATAGATGGCGCAAACTCACCATGGCAGAAGAAGAAAAGCCCACATCTGACGCAAGCGAGCCCAAATTTGTTCAAAAGTGTCACATTGGCGCAAAAGCGTCCACGACCAGAAGAAGAAGATAGACAGAAAATTTCCGTGAAATGGAGGAACAAGACAAGTCACAAGGAAATATAGTGCGACTTATGCCAAACCAATACTGCATTTGTGGTTCATAATGAATTTTAAAATGACTCAAATCTGTATAATTTCACGCGAAAATATCGCACAACTCAAAAAACTTGATAAATTAAATTAATTAGGAAAACTGCAATGAATAATGAAGACAGATATTTATTTTTGTGACAATTTCACCCAAAAAAATTTAAAAAACAAATGAAAAATTTTGAGTTAAGCAATGTTCACTTGAAATATATTGGATATTGAGTCATTCAATATTCGCAAAACAAAATAAAAATAAAAAACAACGTTTCGGATTTGGGAGAGACGATAACGAGCCAAATTTGCTCAAAAGTGACAAAATTGGCGCACAAGCGTCCGCGAAATTCTTCTTCTTTTTTTAAAAAGGGTGGTGAAAAAGTTGCCAGTTTTTCTGGCAACGGGACATATGACATAGAGTGCACATGCGACATAGGCCAAGCCACCTCCAAAACCACCGTTTCACTGACTCGGTGAAGTAAGAAGAAGCAGTTTGTTTACATAATTTCAGTGTTGCCAGAACGTTCTGTTCTCAAAAATTGTTCTGAAGCAGCGATTGCAGTAACTCACCGACACGCTTTCAGTTTGCTTTGAAAAAATTGACTGTGAAATGACTATGATTGAAAAAAATCACTTTAAAACTGCATGCGGCTCTACTCTTCTTCGGTTTGACAACACTGCAGGATTCGAGTGGCACCATTTTTCTAGAGGCGAACCGATGCGAAATCACTAAACAGTGTTATGAACACGGCACCAGTCACTTAGAGTACCATTCACAATTATAGAATTCTTCTATTGTGGGTGTTTGGCTGCGTTTCGTCGACCTAACGGCCGAACAATGTCCCGAGCCACTTGATAAAAATGTTAGGTTCGCCTATGTTATGTTACAACACGCCACTGCTTCGGTCAAAATGTTATATGGCCGAATTAGCAAAAAATGAGAGGAAATAGCCGCACGCGCATGAAACATAGATCTAAGTTTTTGTAACGGGACTTATGCTTAGCTTAGAACGGAAATAATTGTTAAAGTTTGATTGTTTGCTAAAAATTAGAAAGTGTTAATTAATTAATAGTTATAAAACAAACGGAGAATTTGTGTAAGAGAACAAGTACAAAAAGAAGATCGTATCTTCGCAAAAAACTTCAAGATATCGTGTATGGTAAAACGGTAAGTCGTTGTTGCTATTTCTTTAGTGGCTATGGCTTTGCATTCAAACTAAGCCAAATCGCTGTCGGCTTCGGCCATGACCTTGGGCACATTTGGCAGCACAGAAAGACATTGTTACAGTTATCCCACGGCGTAAATCTTTATGTTTTTTTATTTTCGCTAATTTTTGTTTTTTCTGAAAAGTTGAAAGACCAAAACTACTGTTTAANATCTTCGCAAAAAACTTCAAGATATCGTGTATCGTGTAAAATTTAAAATTGAAAAGACTTTCATTTTTTCTTTAAAATAAATATTTTCAGTGTTTCAGGCATTTTATTCTTGTTTTCTAAAATTAAAACCTATAAAGTAGAAATAATTTAATTAAACTAGTTAATTTCAGCTACTTTCTACAGATTCCGATAATAGAATTGTCATCAATGTAGAAATTTATATGGGACTGCATGAACCTTTACTCTTTATTGACACATCTGAAAATAATCAAGACACAAAAGACAAAAAAGCCGTTAAACGTTAACAATTGAATTCTGGGTCAAAAGCAGATGTTGATCTTCAATCACCTACTTTCGAAATGAGTTTCTTTTTAGTACCACTTACCGATATGTAAGCACGATGAATAACATTCTAGTTGGGCTTCGCCTGTGTACATAAAACCATCCGATCCACACACAATTTCATCGTTCTCGTCGTAAACATTTGCGCAAATTCGTTCACAGTACTCTTCTGTATCTTTTTGTTCGACTGGTGAAGTCGAAGTTGGGAGTACCGATGAGTTCTGTAGGGAAATCTGTTTAATATTGCCCTTTAAAGAATAGAATTTTTGTTATTAAAACATAATGAATGAATAAATCGATATAAATAATCGATTGTCCGTCTGTCTGCTTATACTATGATTCGCTACATTTCAATATATAATTTGTGATTAAAAATTGTCTTTATTAATTCCGAATTCATATATCTTTCTACCTCCTTGCAACTTACCCCATTTGTGTCGTCAAAGTCCTCAGAATCATCTGCAATTTCATTGACAGGCTTGACGAGACTTGCAGTTGTAGCCGGGATCGTGCTGCTTTCAACAGTACGAGGCGTGGATGATATCGTTTGATAGTAAAGTTTTTGATGTTGTTCCGGTGAGTTTGTGTACGGATAGGACGAGACCGCGTCCTGTTCAGTGAATTCAAAACGTACTGGCTCTGGCGTGTGTGTCCTTTGTGAGTTATGGCGCGCTTGTGTATACAGGGGTGCTGGCGTAGAGCTTTGTGGTGGTAGGACACTAGAAACAATATGCTTAATTGCTTTGTTACCATCAGACTTGACCACAAATTCGTTTTGTCCTGCCTGGTAGCTGCCGCGCACTACAGCTGCACTTGATGGGGCAGGATCTTGTTGGAAAAATAGTTTGGAAACTTGAATCGGTTGATTATATGTTTGTCCAACATCCTTTGGCAGCAAATTTGGCAGTGCGGTTTGTATCTGCGATTTAACTTGTTGTTCTTGCTGGTATTGAAGCTGTTTTTGGTATTGTAAACGATCATTTTCGACGTCAATCTGCTTATAGTTGGGATCGCGCTTTGGCAAGAAATAATTATTTGTGTTCATAAAACGAAGATAATCTTGAGCTTCCGGAGATACAATATGTTCGCTAGCGGCGATTGCAGGCTGTGGTGGGCTTGGGTAGTAACTTAATTGATTTTCGTTAGACAAATTCGGATCAGCCTCCTCGTACACTGAGTATGATGGACCCTGATTTGACTGTGCTGGCTTAACCTGTGTCTGTTTTGATGGTACAATTGAGTAGCCCTGGTAAAGCTGTGAGCCATAGGAATTTTGCTCTGGTAGTGGATGCTGTGAATATGATGTATATTGTGTATTTTGCTGCGGTCCTTGTTGCTGTGCCATGTGTTGATTGCGTTGTTCCTTTACGATGACATTGCCATTGAATGTTTGCGATGCCTTGAAATTTTGCAGATATTGCTCCGATGGATATTGATTAATTGCATTCGGATGCTGAACAGGTTCTGGACGATAATAAGTGTTTTTTGCTATATCAATTATAGCAGCATCTTTTGCTGGTGAATAACGTGAAGCTTTGGGCACATTGAGTTGATAATTTTGCGAAAGGGGACGTTGAACGCCAGGTGAGATGCCATTGTGTACACGTCGCACTATTTGTGGTCCAAAATTACCGTGGCCAACGGGGCGTTGCATGTGTGGGTAGGGGGCATTTTGAGACCTTTGCGGAAAGGTGTCCGAACGCTGACGGATACGCGGCACTTGAACACGATGTCTATTCGTTATGACCTGTTTCGGTTCATTTAGGAAAGTCATTATGCGACCAATACGCGACGATCTATCTTGTAGCACCTGTTCCACGCGATTGTGATGGTCGGCACATTCTATGCTTTTGACACAAATCAATATTAATACATTTATAAACACAAGCCAAATCCGCACGTTTAACATATTTATTATTTAAATAATTTTTTTTTGGCTTTCAGCGAATGTCTTTTTATGTCTGAAGGTTTGCAACGCGCGTAACGTGTTTGAGCGTCTTAATTCCACCACAGTCAACGAATATTTAAAAGCCATCTTGCCAAAAGTCTTTGCTAGTAGCTTCGTGACTTTTACTCAAAAGAAATACTGAATTGTATTTAAATACTGGCGATCTCTCACTTAGTTGCATATCTTCTTTTCTTTCAAACTGGTTGAGTTGGATACTTTCTGTCTTTACTTCTTTTGAAACACAAACCATAACACCAAAATTGAGAATTGTGGCAAGCCGCAAGTTATCAACGCATTCCAGAAACTGGCTCAGATTCGTACATTGAAAGCACTTCCTGTGTTAGGTTGAGTGCGCAATTAATGTTAGTCTCTTTTTAATGGATCAATAGATAAAGTAAAGCAAATACCAACAAGTGTTGTCGATAAGCTGCATAACTTTCTTTTGATTTTCTGCGCCAGCAAATCGTGCAACCTTTTACCAACTATAAATCTATTATTGTAACTCTGCCACAAAGTTCGTTGCATATTAGAGAAAGCATATAGGGAATCGAAACAAGAAATATAAATCAACAAAGTTAACTAAAACGGTTCCAGATACAACATATAAAAAATATTTATACAAGAAACAATCTCTTTCTTTAAACCAACATAGGGACTTTCAGCGCCCTTTTACGGCTAAATCGAATCGGATTTTATAACCAAAATTTTAATATAACTTATGCTGCTTATAAGCTTGATGATACTTCTGATTGCAACTTTACTGTTTGTCATTTAATCAATTGTACTTCACACATTCTTGAAGTTCTTATTATTTTTAACGTTGGACATAAATTAGATACATCTATACAAAACAACAATTTATAATTAGGTAATATAGATGATATAGGTAATATCTCCATATTTCTTTGTAAGTTTTTATATAGTGTCGTTATTAAAATTACAATCCACTAGCAGAAAGAACTGAAACTATGAGAGATAGGTATTTAAAAAATCCGATATATGTTTCATATGCAGAGCATAAAAACATCGGCATAGCCGATATGAAAATCTGTTTGAAAACCAGTTTAATGTTGTCGACTCCACTCTTGGTCAATGATGCCACTTACTTGTAGATACACATGTACATTAATCGTTCTGATGGGCTAGACGCCGAGGCATTTGAAAAGTGAGCCGCTGATTTGAGTAAGCAGAATTGTCATAGTGACAAAGATGCCAAGAAAGAGAAACTTACTTACTGAAGGTAAAAGTGAGGAAAATACATATTTTTTTTTATGATTTAATCTTTTGTTTTGATTTTTAATTTCATTGAAAGCTCTTTCAGCACCGTAAATTCTTCAAATTTGAATTTCATCGCATTTTTTAGAGTTTTTACAGTTATTTATCAATCGTTGACTCGAACATTGAGTGAAAGCTCACAATTTGATAATAATGACAAAATAATAACATGTATCATTTGTATCTATAAAATTTTTCATCACGTCTGATTTAAATGTGTTCGTCTAATTTATGTCATCGAATTAAGTTTCCATTAGTAACTCTTTTTTTGTTATATGATTCAAGATCGATCTAGATTCCCAAAAACCAAAAATGCTACTGACTTTTGTATAAAACTTCTACTATAAATATTGAGTTACATTTTTTAGTTACATAAACCTTATTATGATTTTCATTTTCGATATTTTGGAATAATCAAGTAATATTATAGATCATCTTTTACTTTGGTATGTATGTTAATTAAAATTCCAATAATATTGTATTAAAAAAGTGAAAATTAATTTTCAAAACAAGATTTTATGGAAATTGAAAATAAAATTGTTAGAGTGGGATACAATCAATAATATAGTACCCTATGGTATTTCATCAATCTTGGAGTAACACGATTCTATATTCAAAATTACATATGTCCAGCTCTTTTAGTTTTTAAGAGCCAGAACTAACGATAAGCTAAAAATATCTGGACCAATTTCTGATCATTCTTGTATGTAGTTTATGGGATCTTACTGCTCTCATCTGGTGTTTCACGTACATTTGGTCCGAAACTAACTAAATACGTCCCATCAAACACTGTGTGTAGGGTATAAAAACAAGCTATTGTAAACACTTTCGCTGAAAATCTTCTCCTCTTTTCAAAGAGAACAAGTTGGTTTATCAGCTTGGTTATTCATACGTAAATTAAGAGACAAAAATAAAAAAAGAAAAACAGTTAATCATGAATATTAATCAATTACTTTTAATGACTGAGTCACTTAATTATCTGCTCTGAAGGCAAGCATTAAAATTTAAATTCAGATGTGTATTAATGAGAAACTAAACTATTTTTGGTAAAACAATAAATGTCTTTATTGTTAAATTGCAATGTAAGAATGAAAAAAAAACCGTCAATGTCGCCGTCGCGAAATTTCTGACTTCATTATCTTTCATTCATAGTAAGCATGAAAGTCTCATGATGTTTCTGATGAATGACGTTTGTTATAAAAACATGTTATTGTTTCATAAAAAGCGCTTTATTCGTTATTACTTTTTGTACTGTTGTAATTAATTTTGCGTTGTCTGCGATTATGGCAGACGTTGTGGTAGCGTGCTAATATTAAGCGACTGCAGATGTTGTGATTATGCTATTTATTTCTGTGTGTCTATATTAAAGAGGACCTCAAAAAGAAAAGGATTTCTCACATTATCTCTACGACAGACTACATGAAATAATATGAATGTAACCACGTCAGCAATAAGACAAATGCAGCGGTCAAAGGTAGTCACTAGCATCATAGCATCATACCCACATAGACCAATCTTCATTAAAGATCACACTGACATGTTTCAAGGCGCACGTGCTGCTGGCTTACGTGCAAAGCGATAGTTGAATGCAACGTGCACTGAGTGGCTACTACAATTCGATTGTTTTATTTAAATGTAGTACAGTAGAAACTCGATTATCTGGATCAATTAAAACCGGGGTATTCCGCCATTGGAAATGAAGTGCCGTATGTTTGCTTGAAATGATTCAATTATGCCCAAAAGCATGCTATAATTTAGCATTAAGCATTTGACTTCAAATGTTAGGGACATGTGTTCGGTTGAAATGATCATGTGCCTGTGGAAAATAAATATAGACATAGTTTAGCGTATGTTCACTGCAAGTGGCAAGAGTCGTGAGTCAGTTCAATCGAAAATTCTTACACTTTGGTCTTGGTCAATAAGTAATTGTAACTGATTTTTCATGGTTTTCTTTCTTGCCAACAAAACAAAATCATACTCATTACAGTAGAAACTCGATTATCCAGATCA
>JXPM01007079.1:0-11029 GCA_001014415.1 Phortica variegata | reverse complement strand
TTTTTTTTATTTTAACCTAATTTATGTCCGCCAACGACATTTGATATGCGTCCCAAGTAGTTTGTTATTCAAATAACATAGCTCGTTTGGCGTGTGGAACATGCTAATTAGCTGACTCATCTGCCAAGTACATGAGCTAATTTCGCACAGTTTTTACGTTTTTGTGCAATGATCAAGACGCCAATGTCAATAAAGACATTTGAAGCGATGCATTGTTAGACTTGCATTTTACACGTCTAGACGCCAGCTCGCAGCCATTTGGCAGTCGTTGTTGTGGCCATTATATTAGCACTTAATGAAGATATTAATTGCCAAGTAATTCACTCCCTCAGCTTCTCTTCACATGCAATTCGCTTTTGATTACACGATTTTCCTTTGTTTAGTTTCTTGCAGCAATTTCAAAGCGTCTCAGTTCAATACCATTCGACATGTGGAATCGAACGTTGACTTTGAAAATGCGCCAAGCGAAATGTTTCAATTGTGCGTGAACTTCAACTCGCTCAGCTCATGTGCTTAGCTCTTAAATTGTTTCTTAATTAAGACATCTCAAACACTACGAATGTTGTCTGGCTTTATTTTTTTGTTTCACGATTTTTTTTCTTCCATTTCAAAATATTTTTACAAATACAAAATACACTCAACCAAATTGAAGTCTTAAATCCAAATCAATACTGCTTAAGATGAAGTCTGAGAAGTGTTGCTTATTATCCTTTGTCAGATGCCGCCAAATCTGCTATGCAAAAGGATTATGTAGCTCAATACATGTCAACTGTTTGCTTTGATATAGAATCTAAGGCGCGTGTATAACATGCGTGCACACACTCCTCAGCAACACTGTAATTAGTGTGTTGCAACAACAAACGCAGCACGTGATGGGCGTTGAACCCAGCTCAGTTCAGCTGCAATATTTTGCAATGTTTGAGGATGAGATCAACCACCCTGCAATGCTTTTCAAAACATATTTCACAAAATTCGCCAAAAACTCAAATTTCAAACACAAAATTAGTTTAAGCTGCTTATCAGATGCTTTGATGCGCTTGATTGCATATGCGTTGCTGCAGCATGTCCGATTGTGAAGTAAGAAAATAACTAAATAAATAAAAAACAGCGAAACGCTTCATTTACGGCAATGGCAATTGAAAAATTTAAGCGGCAAACTGTAAAAATGTCGACGGTTAATTGATATATTTATGGCGCGGCAACGAATATAAATACGTCTGACCAATTTTATTGGACAACAACTCGCATTTGAATACTAAAAGTGTAAGCCGAGAACGACAGGACAGAAACAGAAGAGGAAAGAAGCAGTTAAGGCTGCTTGGATGTGTGGCCAAAATAACTTGGACTCTCTTTAAGCATTTCCAATTATTTTTATTCTTCGCGTATAACGTTAAAAGTTCTCAAGAGTTATAAAACACTTAGCATGTACAAAAATTGTTTTTTTTTTTGCTATTTAAGATTGTTTCTTTCGCCATTTATCGTGCTATACGTCGCAGCTATGCCAAGCACATCATACTTAATGCCAACAAATGTGATATGTCATAAATCTCCAGACCGACGACAATATTAAAGGCAATTAAAAGTGAATCGAGTTACACAAGCGCTAAAAAAAAGAGTAGCAATAAAGTACTCGCATGTTTTAAAGTAGCCTTTGGTAGCCTTTACAACTTTTGACAGCCCAACGACGTTTCACAAACCGTAGTGAGCTCTCAAGCAGCAAAATCAGCTCATAATAATCGACAGCGATGATGATGACAACGACGACGACAGCGTATGAGGCTGACAGCATCAGCAACAGGAAATGCTGCACCAGAAACTGTCAGCCAATAAATGTCTGTGGCTTGCGGTCACTTACGCTGTTGCTCCGTCGCTGCAATGCGGCAAGGCAGAGGCGCAGTGGAGCATGGAACATGTCGTTAAATATTGTAACAGCATTTATTAAATTGCAGCGAGCAAAGTGAAGTGGCAACACGTTTCACTTTCGTTACGTTTTCAATTATTAACTTGACTCACCACGACTCGACTCGCGACGATTCGAATCGTCGCAACACGAACTCGTTCGCTTGTTTCGCAAGCGTCTCAAGCGGCTGTCATTGCTGAGTGTCACAAGTGAGGCTTGATAACTTATTTGCAACTATGAGTACACTGCAAGAAATACATATATTGTACACAATAAGCGTATACAATACACTTGAATTGCTCATAAATATTAAGTAATAGTCGCCAACTCCTACAACAGATCATTTTGCCCTCGAGCACTCGAACAGTGGCACTCGAATGAGAGAGTCAGCAAAACCAAATCCATTGCGGCGGCAACAACATCCAGCCACTTAAAAACACACATACAATTTCACAATGTTTGCATTGGTGTTGTTGTTACTGCTGTTGTTGCTATTAAGTCGCAGACCCTTCTTCATGTACCTTTAGCAAAACAATAATCCGCAACATCATCATGAGCGATTAATGCGTGTGTGACACTTTTGCAAGTCGATTCTCAGCGGATTACAAGCGGCCATGTTTGCTTAAAGCATTTGGCTTACTTGCTCAGCCGCTGCTGTTAGTTTATGTTGCAATGACGCTACTATGCCGCCTCCGACTCTACTAAGTCGCCTGCATTGTATTGGTTTTGTCCAACATGATCTTAAGCAGATTTAATACCGCTTTGTATATCATCAATCATCATTGTTCGTTGTTGCTTCGCTGAGTTTGTGTATGAAATTTATTGCGGAAATAAATGTTGTGCAATGGTTTTCTTTTTCTTTGCCCTCGCCAACTTTTAGTGAGAAAAAAATTCGGTTTTGTGAGAAAATTCGCTTTTTTGTCGCGATCATTGTTCTGTCAAAGTTTGAAGACAAACTATTAAGTCAAAGTTCATAAGCGTAACTGCTTGTTTTGCGAGATTTGAGGCGCTTAGCGGCATGCGTAGAAGCAAAGACGCAGATGCCTCAGCGTTACGCCCATTTCCGGTATTAAAGACAGTCTTATGAGCTTTTGTTACTATGGATATGTTTTGAAGAGGCGTTGCGCAAACTTTTTGCGTTCTAAGTGCGCGTTGCAGCTGTGAGTGATCTTTATTTGGAAACTAGTTAAGATAATTATACGTAATCCAGTATATTTTGATAATAGGTTTGAGCTTCTATGTTTTCAAACTCAAAAACATCTCTTCACTGTAATATTTTTTTTGCTTCCATTCAATTTTGACAATAATTTGAAGAACAAGCAGANGGTTTGAGCTTCTATGTTTTCAAACTCAAAAATATCTCTTCACTGTAATATTTTTTTTTTGCTTCCATTCAATTTTGACAACAATTTGAAGAACAAGCAGTAGCAAAACAAAGCTCAAGCAACAACTTATGTAAATTCTGTCTTCAATTGATTGACATACGCATTTCTTGCATAATTTAGCCATTAAGATTGACTGAAGTACCCGCACAGTTAATCAAATAGCCCACATACCGTTGCCGCCGCCACCAGCAAAAGGGTTGAGTTAAATACAACCAACAAACAAATTCAGATACGCCTTTAACGCAATAATAAATCGCGCAAATAGCAGAAACATGCCAATAAGAATTTGATTTCAAGCTGAAAATTCCATAATAAATAACGAGTAACTTCGTTGAAGAAGCTCCTAGCAGTGCAAAATGCGCTAAACAGCTGGCAATACACACGCTTGAGCGATGATGATTTTATCGTCGGGGCAGCAGAAAAAGCTTATGAAAATATTTTGAATTGCGTGCGCATAAACTTTGACTAAGCGATGAAGACTTTAGCAGACCATTAAGTTTGAGTACAACCTTTTTGTTGTACGCAATAAATGTGTATTGTAGAACAACAATTGTTTACTGCTGCTAATCCAGAATGCAACCGCCAACCCCCAAATGGCTACCCCTCACACGCTGACATGTTGCTTGCTTGTTGTTGATGCCAAAGTAAAAAGAAACCAAGTCTTTAAATTGAAATATTTGCGTGCAACTTTCATACAACAACCATTCTTCTACTGCTTCAATGCGTCGTTGACTTTCTTGATTATTTTACTCAGTACATTATTCCATACAAGATTGGCGGGGGTGTGGCACACATCTACCTACTCACAATGTGTTGTACCCCCTCTGCAAAACCAGAGCATGGTTTCCTTCTTCTTGTGGCAATGACTTATATGCTTCACGTTGTACTTTTGACTTGGCTCTGACTTGTCTCGCACTTTTAAGTGGGTTAGTGGGGTAGTTTAGGGCAATGGCGGTATGCTTTGGTCTGAGGGTAGAAATTAATTTGCTGGTCGTTGCAACAATTGTGCAATAATCCATACCCCACACCCCTCTCCCACCTAACACTGAAGCGCTTTTACATGCGCGAAAAGTTGCCTTCATCTTGCCACAGCTTCATTTCTACTCCAATTGGCATGGCATGTCGTAAATTTCGTTTCGTTTCGTTTAATTATAAAAACCTTTCAACATTCAAATATGCCTCACTTGTGTTGTTATTGTTTTGACATTAAGTACCGTTTTACTCAAGTATCCGCAAGTATGAACTTCCTTTTTGTGTCTGCGCGCATGTAATGAAGTCTAAACTGAAGACAGAATCGGCCCCACTCACACTCAAAGTGGCTGTAAATTACACACAAGAGTCTTGAATTGTATTAAATTTTCTACATGCAACAAATTAGGAAATCGTTTATGCCCGACGACATATCCGTATTCGTACAAATTTACGCTGTTTAGTATTCAAACAAAACCCCCAAAAAAATGGTTTTGTATCTTAGATCGTGTATTGAGTAAATCTAATTATCTTTTTACATACAAACTCATCGAAACTATGTCACAAGACTGAATTTCGTTGAATGAAACAAAAACGACAGCGACATGAACAGCAAAATCTTTGATGGATTATGATTTATTGGACTCGCTTTGATGTTGCTGCTGATGGGCGCTGCTCTCTGCTCTATGCTGCTCCAGACGATGTGGCTGATGTGGCCGATGATGTTGTATCGCATAATTAAAAGCAAAAACCGTTTACGGTCGTTGTTTGCCTATGGTCTTGGCTTGGACCGACAGTCGACATTAATCAATTATGTATCGCATAAGCGAATGCGCAGGCGGGAACGGCAATGGCAATGGCGCGGCGGTTGTAACTGTTGTGTTGTTTGTGTCACATCATGTGTGGGTGCTTATGAGTTACATTTTGTGGATAGCACAGATACTCACAGATACAGATAAGCGGCAACAGTAACCATTGAACAATTAAACAAAAGACACGCGCTCGTTGAATGTAAATCATTTTTGAGTTGAAAAGGTTTTTGGACACTTTATTCGTCAGCGTCTGCTCATAAAGATCGATGGCCAGCTGTGCTTTGGCTTTGTGTGGTTTAGATGCCCTGATTTGGTTTGATTGGCATGGCAGAATGGTCATAAAGTAATAGTTTTACTGTTTTGTCACTAATAACAAGCCTTTTGAAGCGAAAGCGTCAATAATATTTTGTATTGTTTGAACTTATTAAGATAAAATGTAATATTCGAAAATTGTTTCCAAGCCAAATGAACAAAACCACATTCTTTCTTTTTATTGTACTATCAACCAAGCTACAAGATATCATTAAACCAACTTGTTTTTTTATATTTCTTTACAATTGCGTCTAACAATCAACTCTGCAAAAGTATATCAAACATGAGGGTGCAGTAGAACACCCTCAACTGCCACCCACTGCAACCTGCAACTTAATTTCAGTTGGCAACACCCACTTGACTTTCACTTATGGCTGAGCCAACCCTACAAAAATTGTATCTCTTTGCCTTCCAAATAAAGTGAAAGATACTCATAACCATTGTGACATAGTTTTTGTATATTCGTGTTGTTGTTGTTCTTGTTTTTCACCCATTGCAATTCTTGCTAAATTCGTTACAATTTAAGTGAATTTGCTTTTTTACGATGTTTGCACATTTGCAAACAATTTATTGTGACAAAAAGAAAAGTGGAAGAACATTTTTGCTAGTGAGGAAACTTTAAGTAAGCAATTGATTCCAATTCGTTACTTGAAGCGACTACTTGTTCAAAATAATGATGGTTTATTACTTCAACGATGAAAATTTACAATAAATCTTTGTTGTACTCTGTTTAGAGAATCATATTTTGTAAAAAAAAATTATGTAAGGAAATACTTTTCTCTTGTAACGATTCACAAACAAACGATTACTCGTCTTAAACTATATTCAAACACATTCGAGTCACCACCAACGCTTAAAAAATCATCAACACAACCAACACAAATCACATTAAGGACTCGTAATGAAAGCTATGAGAGCCTTAACGAATGTGCGAATGTGTGCGATGATTGATTTCACGCCGAAGCGATTTCAATCAGCATTTTCCAAGCCATGCACAATGATTGCTGCTTGCTCGCTTACTTGCTTGCTGGCTTCTTACTACTACTACCATTTTTTCTGCTTTTTTTTTTCTTTATTTCATTACAATTTACACATCAAACAGACAGAGGATTGCATTGGATTTACTTTTGCATTTTTAACATAATTTTCACATAAACTCAAGGGGGCGAGCGAGCACATTGCGGCTACGGCACTTCGTATGTCGTTGATGCACAGCTGGATTTTCCTCGAGTGTGTCTTGACATTTTCCGTGCAATCTGTTCATTTCCGTTGCACAAAATATGAATCAATCGTAAGACCATTGATTGCAGACATGTCGTCTATAAAATATGGGTCATATACACATTGAAGCAGTCGAACCCTTAAAGCATTTATGGATTGTATTTGTCGTTTAATTTCTTCTTGTTCAAGTGTGAAATGTGCGGGTGACATTTTTGATAAGCATAGAAAATTTTGAAACGTGTTCACAGCTTTCCGTTTTTCCTCAAGTTGACTGCATGAGAAATCGGCAAATCGGAAGTTGATGTTAATTGTTCCAAGTTTTCTAAGAGTTAAGCAATGAAGTGAAAATCATTGAATGAAAGCATATCGAATTTACTAAATAAAAGTAAAGTATATCAATTGAGCGTTTATTTATTAAGTAATTTTTTCTGGTACTTGAACAAACACTTTATCAGGAACTATGCTTTCGTTTATGAAAAGTGCTCATATTTCTTGTGTAAAAATTCTTTGTATATTTTTTGACTTTCGTCTAGACGAACTGTCACACGGCGGACGGTTAGACGGACGAGCGATATAATGAAAAACATGGCAACAAACACAGGTGTGGGCGTGTACAGGAAATCACTGCATTCATTTACATAGAATACACACTGAAAGCTTCGTCCTGCATGTTCTAACATACACATATACATGTCCGTAGACGCGCACGACAATGTATCCTTTCGACAGGCAAAAAACAAATTTATTACCTATTTAGCTTTAATAGCCTGACATGTTTTTTATGACAACGACGACCATGACAGCGACGACGACGACGATGATGACGTCCCCAGTTGTTGTTTATGTGCTTTTTTGTTGGTCTCTATTTTTTCGTAGTGCATGTCAAGCCGAAATGTTATTGGCACAGGCTAGCATACGAAGGACATGAGTTTAATTTGTGATTAATTGACGTTAAAAGGGTTTAGCCAAAGTTTTTTTTTTGTATTATTTATTCTGCTACAAAAAAAAAAGGTCTCACGTTCACTTTCACCTTTGACAGCAAAAATAAAATTATTCTAGCCGATTTTCATTAATCGTGCGGAAATTGCTTCGAGCATTGATGGTGATGGCAGGAATTTCATATCGACATCATCGACGTTCATGAAATTTATGTGCAGCATTTTTCTACGTTAAAGGGATTAAACTTAATTAAGAGTAAATAACTTTTATTTTAATGGAAAAGTTGGTATTTCCTTTTGCTGGTGTGTGTGTTTTTACCCGTGTGCCATATAAGAAAAAAAAAGGATTTTAATGCATTTTCAATATTTTTTCTATTGGTAATACCACTAAAAGATTACACTCTACGCACTTGTTGACTTGTNAAGGATTTTAATACATTTTCAATATTTTTTCTATTAGTAATACCACTAAAAGATTAAACTCTAAGCACTTGTTGTTGTTTCTTTAATCATACAAATATTCAAGTCAATTAAAATACTTTAGCCAAAGACCAACAAAACACAAAATGCTCCCATAATAAAAATCCACTAAAAAAAATAAAAGAAACAAACAAAAATTTATTTCCGTTATTATAAACGAGAAATTTAACCAAACACGGAAGCACAAAACACCTGCCCATTAACGTATTTCGTACTTTGTCGTTACAACTTTGCCGAAAACATCCGTTCAACTCGGCAACTTCCATCGCACAACTCGTCGCAGCACACAACTTCAGCTGCCGCGCTGTCGAATTAGCAGTCAAAAGACGTGCAACACGCTTCTAACTCCATGTAAATAGCTAAGAAGAAACTCCCACGCTTTTTAGATTGAGTTTTTTTTTGGTCGGTTTTTTGTTTTTGGTTTTTCTCATTTTGCGTTTGGTGCTTCTTCTCGGTATTTTTGTGGTTGGCGGGCATATCGCACACAATTTAGTTACCAAATCCCCTGCCAAAAGAATGTTTTCCAGTTGTTTTGGTATTTTTTTGTTTTTTTCGGATCTTTTTGTTTTCCTTCTGACCACTTGATTAACATTTTCTCGACATTTTTCTTTTGTTTTTCACGTCGGCTTCGGTCCGTCGTGATCCGAGGGTGAGGTGATATTAATATGCTCGAGTGGCTGCCACTGCTGCCGTTGCCGCTGTCGCCTTTGGCAATATGTCACCGAATTCTTAAGCGGAACACGTACGGGAATCATGCCGAACAGTTGTGAAAAACACTCGAATTTTGTCACCAGTGTCGAAGAGCAAAGAGTTGGACAAAGGCGAGCTAGAAGTGTGTAACAAGTGAAGAAGCAGAAGAAGAAGTTTGGACAAAGCAAAATGTTCAACGGATAAGTTTTGAACTTAAAGTGGCCTGCCAGTCACTTGAAGGCGAATTAAATGTGAGAGATAATGGCTTGGCTACTAAAAACAAAAAACAAAAAATTGTAAATATGATATTTTTGCTGTGTAACATTGAACTTAAACAGCTTCATTTTGTTAACCCTTTCAGTACTTTATTAATGCCAACAACACTAACTCATATTGAAAGTTGTTGATGTTGAAACGTAGCGAACCAAAGGNCTTTATTAATGCCAACAACACTAACTCATATTCAAAGTTGTTGTTGTTGAAACGTAGCGAACCAAAGCAAAAATAAAATCAGTTTACTCAACAGAGAGTAAAACAAACTTGTAGATTTTTTAGGGTATCCATTGACGTGCTGGGATTTCATGCCATTTTCCACTTTCTCATACCATTCGATTTCATGTCCTTTGAGTATTTTAGTTTTTGGGCGAAAGTTTATCTAACGAGAGACACGACTAACCAATTTTGAGCAAATTTAATACAGACATGCATTTTCATAGCAACGAGCACAGCATAACGGCATACGTTCTATGACTCAGACAGGCGGACAAACAGATAGACCACCAGAGAGACAGACAAGAGGAGCAACAACGTTGGCGTGTCCTGGCATTGAGTTGGTAGCAACAGAAGTAAAAGCAGAAGCTGAAGCTGAAGGCAACCAAGCGCAGCAACGAGAGTATTTAATGCAGACGACAAATTCACTTTTGCAGCCAAGAGTCCCCAATGCATGCCCCACGTAATTTTCTGCATACTTTGTGTGTGTGTGTGTGACTGAGGCACGCAACAAGCGCGCTCGACNTGCATACTTCGTGTGTATGTGTGTGTGACTGAGGCATGCAACAAGCGCGCTCGACTCGTTCTGCTTTGTCTCTGACGTAATTTGAGCTTTCACTAAGAATATTCAATTAAATCGGCGCATATTTTCCGCATGGCATTGCCTCCAACACAAAATTATTGTGAAAATTATGATAAGAGTTAATTTCTGGCCAAATCCTCTACTTTGCCATATTGCCGTAAAGCCTCTTATGACAGTGCATTGTCTCCTCGCACAGCCAATGTGTATATGTGTGTGTGTGTTTGTCTGTGTTTCGTGTATTGCCTCATATCCTTACAGACAAGCATCCTTTGTGGCACACGGTTCAACGATTCGGCATTCGTATGAGTTCATGTGTGCATATCAGTGTCTGGCAGCCGTCTGCGGCCTTGAATAGACACTCAGCTTCAGTCGCTGTTCATTCAAATAAATCCGCCATTGTCAAAACCACAATTTAATCACTCAGCGCACCAAAATATAAACAAGGAGCAAACTGAACGCTTTTTTAAACGCTCATCATTTAATGCAGTGAATGCAATAATTAATTTGATTTATTTATTGCGTTTTTTGCTGCTAAATATGTTTAAAAAAAAAAAACTACCAATAAAAGAAGTTTGTTGTCCGCTTCTGATGCGTTCAGCGACCATTGATGACTTTTTGAGGGATTAGAGTTTGGTAAAGTTCGACGATGACTTCAAATATAATCAAATCCTTGTTATGCTTGTGGCTTCTGGCAAAACTTTTGCATTCATAAGTCACGCAAAATGTTGTTGGCAAAAGTATTAGAAAAGTTTTTTGGTTTTTGTTTTTGGTTCGAACATGTTTTTGCAGCATTTGCGGTCCTTAATGTTGAATCTTTTATTAGTTTTTGATTTATTAATTAACATTCATAGTGAGAAATATAGTTGCTTGTTGTTTGGGATTTCATTTAGATTTGATTTTATCGCTCATAAATAACTTTAAATATTATCTTGTGCCTTAAATAAACATAAAAAATATTTCGCCGACAAATCTGTCACAATTCACGTGCAACATTTAACTTCTGGCGACAGTAAAACTGAGACAACACGACAGACTTGGAAAATAAACTGCAGTCAGTCAGTAAGACGGACAGACAAGCAAAAAAGTGAATAAATGACAGCGTGAATAAATTTGTCATTAGTAAATGTCAAAGATAAAAGTACTTCAAGCGAAGTGCACACAAGTGAATGAGTAAGTAAGACAGTAAAGTGCAGCTGCTCAATAAACTACAAGAAAACAACAAGACTAAAACAAGAACGAAGCCAAAAAAA
>JXPM01007076.1:0-10316 GCA_001014415.1 Phortica variegata | reverse complement strand
ATAAAAAAAAACCGAAAAAAAAAAAAAAAAACAGATACGAGAAAAAAAAAACAAGCGTGTAGCAAACAAATGAGTAGCGCACAGTCTCTTAGCAGACAAAACGACGAACGAACGCACAGACGGGCGTACAGATAGACAGACAGTCTAACGGACAGACAAGTGGATTTGTGCGATAGTTCTTAGTTAGTTACTATGAAAGATAGACAGATACATAAGTAGATAAATGGAAAGATAGATAGACAGGTAGATAGATGAACGATTCGATTTCGTGTTACAAAATGAGCTCAAGTTGTGTTTTAGTAAAATTTAAGCGTCGATTATCCTTTGTTGCAGCCCTTTTGAAGCAACGAATAACTCAAAAAGACTGAAGGAAAAGTTTCATAGCATTGAATACAAATAACTTAGTCATACTGATTTCGCTGTAGGATTAAAAAGTTTAAAATGACAAAATATACAAATATATAAGAACAAAAGATGCAAAAATAATTCTATCTATTTCTATGAGTGTCTTTTGGACTTGATCTAATAAATATAATAAATCAGTTGTGAAAGCTTTTGTTCTCAGTTTGTTTGAATTTATAAAAGACCTAAAAGGAAATGTCAAAAACGAACGACTCAAAGGCGTTCATGAGCAATTTTGTTCGTAGCCGAAATGAGCTAATTGTGTATTTTAGTTGCTTACGCTCAGATACAACACAGATTGCGATTCATATACGACGTTGTATTAACATTAAATCGCCTTTTTTTAAATTCTTTTCGCTCCTGGGGCTCACTTGAAGTATTTGCACTTTCTGATCTGATCTGATATGATCTGATCTGTTGAAGCATTTTGGCAGCATTATATTACTTTAAGTCAGGGAAACTTTTCTCATACTGACTCCTGATCCACCATTCTCTTCATCAATGCCAATTTTCCTTGTAAGCACAATGAAAGTTTCAAATTTTAATTTTCTTATGTGTTGTGTATTTCAATCTGACATAGATTTATTTAATGTTGGTAATATTTGTATATGAGAACTTAATTCGTAATCATTTAGAAGAAAGCCATGTATATCCTTAGCAGTTTTTTTTTTGTTTTTGGTTCATATTGCTTTCGTTCGTTTGGCTTTGAGTTTGTTTCAAATGTTCTGTCGCTTCAGATGAACTGAGCTCCAAAAAGCTGAACCTGAGGTGAGCTGAGCTTAGAACAGATCAGTTAAGTTGAGCTGAGCTTAGCTAAGCTGAGTTGAGACGATCATTAAATTAGCATACACGTTTAATGATTTTATATTGATTTTTGTTGTTGTTTTTGTATATGCTTTATTGAATAAATTTTAATTTTTTTTTTGTTCCCATCTTTCTTTGGTTGACATGCGACTAATTCTAAAGTTCTTTTTTGCGGTTTTTTTAGTAGTTTTTTTTATTTATTTTATTTATTTTTTTCGTGCTGATTTTATTTAAGCTTTTGTAGTTTTGTTGTTATTTTATTTTTATTTTTTTTGCTTTTTTGCACGAGCGATCATTGGACCATATTAAGCAGACACATGCGCGCTGTGAAATCGATATCGAATACTTGTTGTTGTTGTTGGTGATTGTTTTCTATTGATTGGATCATTGAAACAGAAACAGATCTGATGATGAACAACGGCAAATAGTTTGCTCATGGCGTCTATGCTGCTTCTTTTTTAACAAATTATGGCTTCATTCATTCATCGAAGTCAAAATAAAAAAAAAGAATAACACAAAAAAGACATGAAAAAAAATGTATATACCAAAACAAGACATATTGTATAGAAAACGCATTCAATCGCATTAAACAAGCAAAACGAACGACCGATCGATCGAACAAGTTGGAGGTGAGAAGCTATGATGGTGGCGACTGCGGCGTTGACGTCGCTGCGTTGTTAAGCTTCAATCAAATTAAATGGAAACAATTTAAAATATACTTCGATTTGACTTAATTTGCAATGAAAAAAAAATGATACAACTAAACTGAAACGTTTAACAGTTTATTTTTATTTTTTGTTGGCTTTTTTTTATATATACTATATATGTACATACATACATATATATTGTTTTTTGTTCTTCTGATTAAAAGTTTTCTCATACATTCATAAATGTATGTATGTATATTTGAAAGAACCTTCATCTAATTAGTTGTGAAGGCACAACTTATTAATAATTTATAGACCAAGAAATAAAAAAAAATATATATGTTATGCAAACAGGGAAAGAGAACGAGAACAACAACAACAAAATAACTTAAATCGTTAGATTTTAAACAAATTATTCTTGATTTTACAGTAATCAAAGAAATACAGTGAACGACAATGAGGAAGAAAAAGAAGAAGAAGCAAAAGCAAAAGCAACAGCAGTGGCAAATACAAAGTAAGCGCATAAGAAGCAGATACAGAGGAGGAGGAAGAAGAAGAAGTAGTCTCTATGACAAAACCATTAAGCCAAACATTTAAATAATTTATTTGAAAAAATGCCGAACTTTGTATGTATTTATATATATATATATTATCTTGTCTTTTTGTTTCACGGAACTATTTATACCGATTTTGTTGACTTTTGTCGTCGCGTCGGCTTGATTTGATATTCGAAGTCTTTTTGATTCATAGCTTGTCTTTGACTTCTTCCGTTACTATTGTTCTTGCTGCTTCATTATAATTTTGACAAATTATTTCGTTAGTTAAATATAAACTTAATGAACACATCTGGAATATACCAAACAATATACACTTCAATTTATTCCCTTCATTCCACGCCAAACATAATATTAGTTATGCCTATGTTACGCCTGCATCACACAAAACATATGGTAATTAAGTTATGTATCGTCAGACGCATGTATTGTGTTACGCTATGAAACATAAGCGTAGTCAATGCTAAAAACAAGACAGTTGCTCAAACTAGTCGCCGCTCAAGTGCAATTCAAACGTAAAAGTCCGTCGCATCGTAAATGGCAACCAAAGCACATTACATATTAGGTACGCCTATGTTGCCTTGCGTAGACACTGCGTTAAGAGAATGCAGGCCATGACGTGACACAGGGAAGGCTGAGCCACTTCAATATATATGGCGCCTATGTTTGGTTGCAACCACAAGCAACATTCATCTTAATGTCACATAAAAATGCTTGAGACTTGTTGGCCGCCATTATTGGCAGTGATGGCGTTGTCGTTGACGTCGGCAATGGCGTTGGCAGCGGGTAGTGGCAGCATTCTGTGTGTTCTTTTGGCTTTGCCTTGAGTTGCGCTCAAAATTCTACAAGCTCATTATTATACTTGTTGCTAACAGAGACCTTCGCTTAACTTAAGTTTGATTTTATTTTTTTTATTAATATTTATTTTTTTTAACAAATATTTATTTATTAAGCGTTGACTTAATTTGACACTAATTGATGAAAGTTATTAAAAAAAAAAAGAATAAAGTAGAATTTTTGTTTTAATTACTGTAATTCTTAGAAAAGAATTGTTCGCATTTCATAAGAAAAACAAAAAACCGCAAAATTGCTAAGAAAACAAAGACAAAAATAAGAATAGCGAAGCAAATAATAGAAGACAACAAAGAAAAGCAATTAAAATAAAGAAAACAATTCCCGAAATTCGTCGCGGAAGATAGCATTCAAAACAAGTCCATAAAACCCAATCGAATGCACGATTCTTCGCGCCGAATGGTCACTCGTGCGATCGGTGGGGCAATCGGGGGGGCCAATCGGTGGTTCAATCGATCGTTCGATCGGCGCTTTCGTTTGATCTCAACTCATTTTCGGGCAATTTCAATTTGCCAGACGCCATGCGACATAACAAGTTCACATCTGCCGAATTGTTTACAATTTTTTTTTTTATCCTCTTATTTGTTTTTTTTAATCAATTTAAAAAACACTTTCTTTTAACGGCAGCCAAATTTTGGCGCTTTTGTCACGGCGCGCTATGAATTAAAAAATAAATGAATTAAAAAAAAGAAAGAAAGAAACAAAAAATAAAAAATAAAACACGCTTAAAAAATAAAAACATTCGCTTTAATTAAAATTGCAAATTAGTTTGAAAAAAAAAAAACTTGTTATCAACCATAAAAAAATTGTTGATTTTTTTTTCTTCAAATTTTTAATCAATTTATTTATTTATTTACTTTTGTGTTTTGCTCAGCTCGGCTACACGGAATTTTTAATGTCCTTTCGATGATGTAACAAATCGAAGTTTGCTTGTTTGTTTGTGAAATTTGTTGAAAAATTACTAAAAATAAAATGCAAATTTAGCTTTTTTTATAATTTTTTGTTGTAATAGCGCTTTACGTTCTGATCTCTCTATTTGGACTTAAGTGCGTCATCGGTTTTTACACGTGAGTCACGCACGCACGCACAATAAAATTTCCAAAAACCCAAAACAATAATATGAAAAATATATGTTAAATGTATTCATTTTTTATAAATTAATAAAATTACTTAGTTAAAAACAAAAAATCAATTTTAAAAAACTCAATTATTTTATTTCTTATATTATTTGTATAAATAATATTATTTATATATTTTTTAATTGAAATTAAAAAATACTTTTCACATTTTTGGAAAAAAAAATAAAAATTTAATTTATCTTTTCTATTAAGTGAATTTGTTTTTATTTAATTTAAATGCTTAACCATAAAGTGGAACACTTTATAAGAACGATTTTAATACACATATATTTTTTTTGTCATTACTAATTTATGAACATTTTTTTTTCTTGCGAAATCCCAAATGAAAAAACTCAATGCGCGAGCAAAGCTTCAACACTTCTAAGCAACAACAAAAAAAAAACAAATAATATTAAATTAAGTTAATGCAAAAACCAAAACAAAAAACAAATCCAGATACTTTAAGACCGATCAATAAAACTCGACGAAACCAGAAAAGAAATAATCTCCTGGCAACGCACAACAAAAGCGCCTCATTCATCCGTGCGCGTTACTCGTGACTCGGGAGGGTTGAGCTGGGGCTTGTGACTTGTTCTTTTTTTTTTCCTATTTAAATTTGCGTAATTTACGAAAATTTATTGCGTGCAAGTTACCATTTTTCAAAAGAACATTAATTTGTTTTTTTTTTTTAAACTTTTATTTTTTTTTAATTTTTATTTTTCAATTTTATTATTTAAGCAATAAATTATATTGCTTTGCTTATAGTTTTTAAATTTTGATAGTCTTGATTTTTTGCTATTTTGTTGTTGTTGTTTTTTTTTTGGATCTTCAGCTCCATTGTCAAGATGTGTGTGAGCAATGAGAACATCGAAAAAGTCCACAAAAGTTCAAATCGAAGAAGAAACAAATTTCTAGAAAAGAAATCAAATTCATTTATTCTTCTTCATACTTCTTGCTGGTCAACGTTTTGTTCTTGTTCGTGTTCGTGTTCTTCATCGAGACATCATTAACCGTTGTCCGTCGTTGTCTTTGTCGTTGAGTAAGGAACATGTTGATCTGTGCTAGGATTGGGGTGGCTGAGGGGTTGTGCAGGTGGGATAATTCATTCTGATTTACCGGTTATGCATAAACACTTTTTTTTTTTTGCCTATTTTATTATTATTATTATTTTTTTTGTTGCTCTTTTTATGGTTATAACTTGTATACATTTCCATATGTATATATGTATGTGTCTATAGATACAAATGTATATTTTTGATATTTTTTTACGGCAAAAAAAAAAAAATAAAAAAAAAATATTATCAAAAATCAAATAAAATAATTTGCATAAGTTAAATAGAAAGCTAAACGAGTTTTCGCTTTTACCAAAAGCCGATGACAAAAAACAAAAAAAAACGCAACAATAACAATAGCACGCATGCCATTTTAGCTGAGATACAAATACACACACACACACAGAAGATACATTCAGAAGATACCCTCAAAAGATACATTCAGAAGTAACATGATTTTCGCTTCTTAATTTTTTTTATTTATCTTTATTTATTTTTATTTTTCTTTATTAATATGTTTGTTGTTGTTGTTCTATTATAGCATTATTTTTATTAATTTCATTTGGTAAAATAATAATTATGACCAATTTTGATTCAAGTCAGCGAAACGTTAATTTGTAATCGGTTCTTGGCGTAAAATAAAAACCAAAAGATTATTAAAAAAAAAGTTCAATATAAATAATAACAACAACAAAAATTAAAGCTCGTGTTTTAGCTAATTTTTTAATACGTCGTCGGTGGTTTCATTATGAATGTTAATTGCAACAATAATNTAAAGCTCGTGTTTTAGCTAATTTTTTAATACATCGTCGGTGGTTTCATTATCAATGTTAATTGCAACAATAAATATATCATAAAACTATGAAATTATCTTTAAACCAAAAAAAATCAAAAATCAACTTAGTTGGCTTTTTAACAACACTCAACATAGAAGAAAATAACTCAAATCAATTCAGTTATTGTAATAGTAAAAGTATTTATTTTATTTATTTAAGAGATCAGCAAAAATTTAAAAAGTCTCAACAGATCGTGAGTTAAGGGCACTATTGAATATTGAATATAATAGAACCAAGTCTCTATATAAGAAGATGGCTGACAATGAAAAGTTTAAGGAATTCCTTGGCGTAATATTGGACTGCGGTTCCAATAGCATTGTGACAAGTGACGTCATGGAAGTAGATGATGAGTCCGACATCGATATGGACATCGACATGGACGATATGGACGCTCTTGAGTATTTGCTGCAGCAGGAGGCAGAGGCAATGGAAGAGGCAGAGGTTGAGGAAGAGATAGAGATAGAGGAACTAATACCAATACCAGAAGAAAATAAAAATCATCGTCGATGGTTTTTTAGACGCCTCTTCGATTTTGCTAAATCCAGTGTAGAAGAATGTGGAGATTGGTTGCTAATTGGATTTGCGCTCGTCATTATTCCACTGGTATTACAAAGAGACACAATTATACAGAGATGTACAGACGAATCGCCCATTGCACAAATACATCCTACATTCAGACTCATACCATAGATCATAGAAGAATTTTATTTTTTTTTTACAACCAACATATCATTTGTTATACTTTGAAATGAATTCATTTAATTTGGAAATTTCTCATACGTCAAACTTTTGCTTCTTCAAGAAACTACACACGTTATATTTTATTGTTTTGTTGTTTTTGTATTTTAATAATAAAAATAAAGACTGTTGATTTTGAAATAGAATCAAATTGTATTGAGTAAATGCGTTTGTGGGCAAATGAAGTGAAGTGAAGTGACAACGCACATGTGTTCATAATTCCGGTTTTTGGCGATGGCAACGATGCGTTTGACAACAAAAAAAAAAGCAAATAAAACAAGCCACAACAACATGACAGTTGTTGGCGACATAGATCGATGGCTCAGCAAAGCGCTTAGTGACTGTCCGGCCGTCTGTCTGTCTATCTGTCTATTTCTCCGTACGACTGACTGAGCGACCCATCAACCCAACGACGGATCCGAAGCGTTTCATGCGTTTGAGTACGACCACGGTTCATTTAAAAAAAAATATATACTATAAAAAAAAAAATAAAGAAAAACCGGATACGTTTTTGCTAATGACACGGGCACACACACACAAGCACACGCACGGCTTACGGGTTTTTTTTTTCGATTCTTTAAACAGTAAAAGAAAAAGTCACAAAAACGTTGTTGTCTTTGATCATCATCATTGTTGTTGNTTTGGCAATTTTTTTTTTTTTTTTTTTTTGTTAATTATAATTTGAATACTAATTATATTTAAATTTTATACGATTTATTTATACATATAAATCTAATCGAGAAAAAGAAGAAGCAACAGAAAAAAAATAATATTTAAAAAAAAAATTGGATTTAAGTGAAAATGTTTCTCTGCAACACGTTTATCATTAATAAAAAAAAAATAAAAATTAAATTAAAACAAAAAAAAAAAAACATTTCAAGTTTGATTTTGTATTTTATGACTTGTTTATTAAATAATTTTAGTTTATTTGAGTTTTCCGCAACGAAATCATCGTGTTTGTTAATAAAAACATACAACAACAACAAAAAGTTATAGACAGATGGTTGTTGTTGTTCTNAAAAACATACAACAACAACAAAAAGTTATAAACAGATGGTGCGCGCAAAGGGTTACATTAACGTCATAGTTGTTGTTGTTGTTTTTATTATTATTGTTGTTGTTGTAACATGGTTAGGAAGTTGTAAAAAAAAAATAATAATTATAATAATAATAAAGTTAAATATAAAATTGACGTTATTTGTGTTGTTTTTTTTGTCGGCTTTGTTGTTGTTATTGTTGTTGATGTTTTTCATAGCATGAACAACAAGCAATATACAGTAAAACCTCGGAAAAGTTCAACGAAATGTTTTAGAAGTTATTTACTTTTGTGATATTAACCTTATCTAGAGATAATACATCAGGATTACCAACAGATCATTCTCAACTAAAATACGGCAAATAAATTGAATTCTCTGCGACAAAAATAGATGAGCCTCGAAAATAAACTCCTTAGTTATTTACGAATAGGCAATCGCTCCTTTCTTCAAAGTACGGACCGCAGAAAATCCCAGAGTGTGCAAAACAAGGCGCTCAGAACCATTGCAATGCCTTCTGGTATCACAGAAATTTGACTGTACACCAAGATCTGATTGAATGTACAATCTTCAAGGAAATTAATTTTCACAGCAGTCGATATAATGCTGAAGCTCTACTCAGGACATACATTCAAAGACGGTTTCAACGAAAGGACTTCCCCAACTCGAAGGTGTACAAAATTTTTGCCTTAACAGACTTTTAATCAACTCCAGTCATTTCGGCAAACTTTTACAACAATATTTTATACCCTGATGGCTGATTTAAATTATAAATAAGTTTCTAATATTTAAAAAATAATATTAATATACCTTATTAGTGAACAATTACGCAAAAGATTTAAAAGATTTCATCCGTACGATTTTATTTTCTATCGGATAACTTAAATTAATTTTTTTTTTTGTATTTTCGTTTAAAATAGTCTACTCTATAAAAAACTCCCGTCTATCAGTNTTTTTTTTTTTGTATTTTCGATTAAAAAAATTCTACTTTATAAAAAACTCCCGTCAATCAGTCATATCATTGGCCCTCTATCGGCGTTTTTATACTTCAAAAATCAATTGAGGGCATGTGTGAGTGTTAATTTTTGAGGCGATTAATATTTCACAACTTGTGTATATTAACTTTTCCGAGGTTTTACTGTATATTATATACATATATATTTTTTACAGGCCGCAGACAGAGAGTCTCCAACGTTGACTTCGCTTATTGAACAACGCGCGTGATATTGTTGTTATTAATGTTATTGTTGTGCTTTAATTGTACACATGCATGTATGTGTGTGTGTGTTGTTTTGTTGCGCGTGCGCATGTTTATCATTTATTATTTAAAAAAAAAAAACAAGCATCAATTAAGCCTTAGCGTCAAATATGTATGCCATTATTTTGAATATTGGTTACGTCCATGTGGCTTAGTGTGCAGACAACACATAATGCAGTTGTGCATTTATGCTTTGCTATTGAGTCATTTCGAATGTAACAAAATGACGCATGTGTTGTGCTACGTTGTGCAACATAAGCTAATTTAATGTTGGCATTTTATTTATTTATTTTTAAATTTCTTTTTGTTTTTTTTTCATTTATTGCATATTTAAGTATGTATAAAAAACTAATATTATTATTTTTTTTTTCTATTTTTTATGCCAAAAATTGTGTTTTTTTTGACAACAACAACAAAACATTTAATTAACGATTTGTCATGGGAAAAAAACAAAAATCAAATGAAGCATAAAACAACATTGAAATAATAATAAAAAAGCAAAAGGAATTAAACTTCGTAAAAATGTAATAAACCAATCGCGTTCGTGGCTTATCTTCGCTGTGAGTGTGAGTGTGCGTGTATGTGTGTGTGTGTGTGTGTGTTTGCTTTTGTTTTTAGCTTTAACAAATTTATGATTATTTCCATTTGGCGCGTGTGCATGCGCGACTTAAATATCTTTTTATCTACAACTTTTTATCGCTAAGTATCTCCTTCTCTCTCTCTCTCTGCCTTTCTCTATCTTAACTTGTCTGTTTGTAATTTAGTTGGTTCATTGTTCAGCTTAGCTTCGTTCAGCTCCATTTCAAAATTAACGCTTCATTATTTTTTTGCACCTGCGGCGAACATGAAGAACCTAAAATCGATCTTTCGCAACTTTATTGCTTTGAACACGTGTATTGGTGTGCGTGTGTGTGTGTGTGTGAGCGTGTCAACTTGTTTTATTTACACGCTCCTTTTATAGAACGATAAAGATTTATTATAGAAATTTTTTTTTTATTTATATTTATTATTATTGCTTTAA
>JXPM01007071.1:0-11470 GCA_001014415.1 Phortica variegata | reverse complement strand
AAGAGTTTCTTTTGCTTTAACGACCGATATGTGACAGACTTATCATAAATGTTTTTGCAATTAGTTTTGAAAGTACTTTGACGTAATCTAAAAAATTTCACAACACAGAGAAACTGAATGTTTGACTTTGTGTTGAAAATATAGACAATTAATTTTAATGCTCTCAAATATTTGCTGATCAAAAACTATTAACTTCTACCGCTCAATTGCAAAGAGCAATAACAACAACGATGAATTGCTCATGCNCAAATATTTGCTGATCAAAAACTATTAACTTCTACCACTCAATTGCAAAGAGTGACAACGACAACGAGAAGTGTTCAATAAAGTATTTTTAAAGCAGATAAGTTCAATGCATAATAAATTTTTAATGATTAATTCAATTTGCATAAGTAGCGAAATTGTTTTTTTTTTAATTTATATAAAAATATTTATAAGCTTTTATGGCATTTCCACTTGCTGCTCGTCACCCGCTCTCACCACCACAAGCAATTTGATGTATTTGTCATGAAATTTTTACTGAGCTTCTTCTTCAAATACTCGACAGAAACGTTGATAATGATGCGTAGTAGTAAATAAAAAAAAAATTAATAATAATAACGAATGTAAACATAAAATTAATAAAGACAAAAACATATATAAATAACAATGATTGTTGTTATTAATAATTTTTTATTTAATGATTCAATTCAATTCATTGCATTGTAAGAGATTTTTTTTTATTTTTCATTTTATTTACGATCATTCAAAATGAGTTGCTTGATAAAATAAATCGCATTTGATTGAAGGAACGAACGAGCGCCAAGAAGGCACAACATTTTACTGCAAAAAGGCAAATTTAACATGAAGGACACGTTCATGCTGTTAATAATTAATTTTTGCGCTTAGGTTCTTTTTTTTCGTTGTTGTTTTTTGCTTCCAGTTTTATTGCGTGTTGTTGTTACTGAGAATACTGACATGCTTCAATGTGTACGTGAAGTCGTTGTCGTCATTCATTCAGCCAGTCCGTCCGTCTGTCCGTCAGTCAGTCAGTAAAGTTACCTAAGCATAAAGTTAGAAAAAATATTGCATAATAAAATGGGCAAAGGGGTGTGGCATATTGGCCTGCCTAGACAAGCTTTTTATAAGCTGTCAATTTGTTGCTCTTCCGACGCTCGTCATAGCGCGGGGCGAGGGCGCTGAAATGTAGGCAAAGTTGCCTGCAGTTAATTCATGTCTTCCGGCATTGGTTGTGAACGTGTGAGCGGCGCACGTACAACAGCAACAAACAACAAAAGCGGCTATAACAACAACAACAACAGCTTTAATATTAACAACTTTTTATATGCACTTGTACATGTGTATTTATGCGTTAGTAATGCCAACAACATTTCTTAACGCATCTAATAACGTACGTCGAAGTTCTTAGATGTGTCTGCCATTTGTGCCGTCTCGACTCGACTGTTGACGTTGCTGCTTTTTCAGCATTTGTTTTGATGCTTTTTCGCACGCAGCAGCAGCAGCAGCAGCTAATACGCCTGGGAATATGCCACAAAAACACACACTTGCCGCCCACCCGCCTGCACGTACAATAACAAACTGACGTAAAGGTGCTTTTTGTAGTCATAAATGTGAACACCCACACGCATGTATCTTGTATCTAATATCTCAGTTCTGTAGACTTTCAACGTTTTCGCACACTGTCGGCTTGTGTCTCGCTCACACTGTGAAAACGCATAAAACAGCATAATTTGTCAGCATGAGCACGACGAATGCGCCGTCAGAATAACAATGAAGCTTTGTACGTTTTTTTCTTCCACTTTTTCTTTTCGAAAACATGATGACGACTACATTGGCAAAGCAATTGAAAAACAAAAAAATATTTCGCATGAGCAACTTAAAACACTTAGCAAGCAGTCGGTATAAGCTTGTAGTGACTGAACTGACTGACTGATTGACTAAGCGAATGAGTGCAAGGAGTTGGCAAAGGCGGCCAGCAACTTTAAGCATTTTGCATATGCAACGCAAAAACTTTTTAATGAGCAAATTTTCTAAAAAAAAATAAAGTAAAAAACAAAACTTGATTGGAAAATTCATTTTTTGCTATAGACATTGGTCTCTAGACATATCAGCTGAGACGGCAACGAATAAGAGTNATTCATTTTTTGCTATAGACATTGGTCTCTAGACATATCAGCTGAGACGGCATTGAATGAGAGCNAAATTCATTTTTTGCTATAGACATTGGTCTCTAGACATATCAGCTGAGACGGCAACGAATAAGAGTCATTGCAGCTCATTGCCAGCAAAAATTGAAATGAAAATCACGAAAGCACTTTTAATTATCAAAGCAATAAGTACGCAACACATGCGCGCCCATATGGCAGCCATTAGCAGTCAGACAGAATATGCCGCACAAGCCATGCCACACGACTCAACGCCAAACTCTTTGCCAATACGCAGTCTCACTCAAGCCTGAAGTATGACTGAGTCTGGTTGAAGCAAAGCAGAGACATACAAATGCGTGTGTGTGTGTGCGTTTGTTAAGTGAAATTTCCAAATAATTGTTAGACATGCCATGCAACACTCGCTCGGCTCGGCTCGACTCGGCTTGCTTTGCCTTCAGTTTATGTCGCACAGCGTTTGTATTCATGCGTTGAGCTAATTTATATTCATTTAATTATGCTGCTTAATGTTGTTTTTGTTCTTTTGTTGTATTATTTTTTTTTTTTTGTTTTTTATTCTAAAAAAAGATGCGCGCTAAGTACTAACAACAATAACAACAACAGCAAAGGCGACAAATAAGAAAATCAGTTGTTTTGTTTTTGTTGTTGTTGTCTGTCTGTATGTCTTTACTCACATTAATAAAGCATATAAACTAAATACAATTAAAAGTAATAANTGTCTGTCTGTCTGTCTTTACTCACATTAATAAAGCATATAAACTAAATACAATTAAAAGTAATAAACTTCTTGCTCAGCTTGCGCTGCTTCTTCTTCTTATAATATTATGTGTGTGCGCTTCTTCTTCTTCTATGTCTTCTATGCCTTCTGTCATTATTATTTCTTCTTTTTGTATTCGTTTTTGTTTTCGCTTTTCGCTTGAACTAATGCTTTTTATTTAATTTACTTGGCTTTTACTTCATTTAGTTGAAGTTAGTGTAAATGCTTGTAGGTTTGTATGTGTGTGTGTNGAGTTGGTTTTTATATATACACATGTCAATGTTATTATGTCTCTCTTTCTCTTGGCTGTCTGTATGCTGTATGCTTTCTTCTTATTGCAAGTGTGCGTTGTATTTTTTTCATAAAAGTTAATTTTGCTTTGAAGTTAAATAAAATCTACTTTCGGGCGTTTGTGCGCAGACAGAAAATTTCGCTGCACTGTTATTGCATTAAGAAAATTCAGTTGTTTCAACATTTTAGCTAGCCAAAAAAATAATATAGAAAATAATAAAAAGAAAATGATAAATTTCGCATTTCGTTGGAGCTCATGTTACATGCAATTTTGATGCTGTGCAACTAATATAGAACTAATTGCAGAAATCAGCACGAGAAGCCGTCATGTGCAGCTCAGCTCTGCTCTGCTGAGAGCGAAGAAGAAAACAAACAGCAATTAATATTTGATGACGCCTTGAGTTGCCAGTGAGATACATGCCAACGCTCAGACTGCTTTGCCTGTTGTTGGCTGTTGATATGATGCTTGAACATGATGTTCAGAGCAAAACAACAACAATAAAATCAAAATGATTGTGTGCAATATTTTTTGCAAACAACAACAATAACAACAACGACAGCAACAGCAATGAATAACAAAAGAAACAGCTACGGAAGCGTAATGAGAAACGTTAACAATAAATAAAGCTCTGCATTTAACACAGACTTGTGTGTGTGTGAGTGCGTGTGTGTATGAGTGCAATGTGCGTGATTTCAATATATTTAAATTGCAAAGCTTTGTCAACACTTCACGTGAGCTGACGAGTATTGCCGTGTCACGTTGTACAGCACAGATTTGCATTTGTTTGTCACTCATGCAGCCTCGGAGTCATCATCAGCGTCTGCGGCAGTGATGACTTGAACGATTTATACAAATCCAAATGATTCGATATATTTTATTCAAAAAGCCTTCTGCCATTGTCGCATAAGCAACAGTCATCTTGGAACATGACGAACATTTCAAATGCATGTTTTTGATTTGCGCACTTACGTGGCATCAACATCAACAACGACATCGATGAAGATGACATTTTGATTGAGTCACTGGCGTTGATGGCTTTGTTTGACTTTGGAAATTAAATTTTTCATTCATACTTTTCTTATATTAAATGTCCTAAATGGCAAAGAATTTTTAGAATTTATTCCAATCAATGAAAGCAAGAAAGTCCTTCTGAATGTTTCTTTATTAATTTAATACATTTTGTTTGATATTTTAAATATTATCAACTTATTATCAATTGAAATAATGGCTTAAAATAAACATCAGTTGATAAATAGAAAAATTTTTCAAACCATTAAATTTTAATTATTTTTTTCCCCTCATAACACTCACTAAACTAGATATGATTTATTTATATATTTTTCAACATTATTCATTAAAATTGCGTTTTTTTTATCTGTGCACATTCAAAATGATGACATTTATTTCGCATTCTAAATAATTGAAGTATTTTTTCATTCAATTGATTTTTTTGTGGATTGTAATTTGTTATGTTTATTTTGTTAATAGGTTATAAGAGCATTTTAACACTTAAATAACAAAATTTGAGCACTTTAAACTTGTTATGTATAACAACTAAATAATATTTTCAACATAACATTTCAATTGCATTTCATATTTGCCAATAATTTTATATTAATAACTAAAAAAATTCAAGCAAAAAACCATTTTCTATATTGCCTGACAAAATGTCTGACTTTCGTCCGAATTTCGCGTTAATGTGGCATTAAATGTTCTTTTTTTTTGCTGTGGGCATATGCACTAATTATTGGAGTCCATGACTCGTTGAGTTTAGTCTTTATTCATTATTCGAGTGACTCATAAATTTATAATCATTATAATTTTGTTGGTAACGTATCGATTTTAGTTAAAATTATTTTGTTCAATCATTTATGCAAACAGAATATAATTTAAGCTCATAAAACGTATAAAAGCAAATAAGACGAGTCATAAATGTTGTCACACTCATGTGCTTATGTGCATGTGTGCGAGCGTGTGTCTACATTTATTTTTACAAGGCCGCGGCATGGTAGGCCGTCTAGACACTTGAACTTTTGCTTAACTAACTTATTTGTTAGCAAAGTTTTGATTTCTTTAAATATTTAATTTACTTGTTTAGCAAATTTACTTTCATAATATTTCTTGCAAAAAGAAAAACTTCAAAAAAAGAAGTACAAATGATGAACTACCTTTATAATCCTCTTAAAAATAAGACACACAACACTTTTTGAATGTTAAACTCTTTGCTATTAACAAAGTAAATAATTCAAATCGCTTCGGCATTGAGTGCAAAATATTGTGTNCAACACTTTTTGAATGTTAAACTCTTTGCTATAAACAAAGTAAATAATTCAAATCGCATCGGCATTGAGTGCAAAATGTTGTGCNAACTCTTTGCTATTAACAAAGTAAATAATTCAAATCGCTTCGGCATTGAGTGCAAAATATTGTGCCTGAGCAATGCTTGAAATGCTCGCATGCATGCATGCATTCTTTTGTCGTGTCAATCATACAAATATCAACTTTCTCACACATTTTTGTACATTCTTGTTCGCCATTAATGTATGTGTCAATGTACGTTCATATGTCTCTATTCATGTCTTTCCTGTGAAATTGTCTTTGATATTTGATAGATTTTTCTATATGTTTACTTTGCAAGTGTTGATGCAAAAATATTTACATTACTTTTATTCAATCTGCTCAACTTTTTGTGTCTGTAACGATGATACATTTTTCATCTGGCTAAATATTTAATGAAAGTGTTCTTAAGTTTCGTTGAAGTGAACAAAACAGCTATTAAGAAGTTTTAAATAAAATTTTTTTATAATATATTTAGGCTTTAATTTAACAGCTTTGAACATTTTTTTTTCTGATTGTTTGAAATAAGATAAACGATTGTTTTAATCTTTTATCTTATTTCACCTTTTCTTTTTATATATATGTACATGCACAAATCGACCTTGCCACGTCTCATTTGGCAGTCTCAAGCAACATATTTCTCAGCATTATCTCAAATGAGCCAACAAATTTGAGGTCTCACATGTAAATCTTAATATTTTTTTCTTCTTCCTTTTTTTACTTGATTTGTTTTTTCTTCATGTCACTTTGATTTGTGTGTCAGTTTAGCTCACGATGCCACGTTTCGGTTCGTTTGAGATTTGTTGTTTCGAGTCAATGCGCCTCAAGCTGTTAACCCAAATAATTATGGCTTCATTAAGTTGATTGTGTTTATGTATTATTCTTATTGTACTTGATCTACTGCCAACATTGATAAGAAAAACAAAATATTTGCGGTTGAATCAAGTCAATAGTTGCAAATTAATTGGCAGCACGAGCAGAAGGAGCACAAATAGGACCACCCACTGAAAAATTATTTAAATAAATTAATGTTTTTTGGGGCAAAGCCCAAAAAAGGTGAAATGCAATTTAACGCTAGAGACCACGAAATGTTTATGGCATCATAACTGATAATAGGCAACAGATATACGCAAACACATTCACTTACAATTCGAGCCACAGCAAGCGAGCTCAGTTGTGTGTTCTCGGTTGAGTCAAAGCGGCCTAAACAAACTGTGCCAATTACAACTTTTGTCATGGTTAGGCAAGTATTTGAGCATGAGCACGTATCATGGTTCGAGGCTGCAAAACTTGTATAATCTGTGGCCCTCAATAGCTTGTTTGGCTTTCACCTACACTATTATTTTTAATGGTTAAACATTAGAGAACAGTATAGCTACAACAACAACAATAGCAACAAGAAAATTTCAAACTAGCATTGCACATAAAAATAAATAACAACAAATTGGCAGTGCTAATGTTTAGTTTGCGGCAACAAGGTCTAAAATATGCGAAAAAACCAAAGTCGAAAACTGCAAAAACACAAACACACGCACACACTCAAAAAATAAAAACAAAACAACAACAAAAAAAACGAGTAATGGCGAAAAATTTTTGTCAGAAGCCTTTGAGACCTTTTGGCTATTTTATAATTAGACCCAAACCAGGCCTAACAAAAAACGAGTAACAACAAAACAAAAAAGAAACTAAAAGTATATATGTATGTATATGTATATACATATAAACATCAACAACAACAAGCGTAAAAGTTTTGCAAACAACTTAAGTTAAGCGCTGCCAACGTGAAACGCTTAGTAAGAGTGGCGACAGGTGGACTAAGCTATGCTCCCCTCTGCTATGCTCTGCTATGCTATGTTGAGCTCTGCTGCGGCAATCTGTGTTGAGTTAAGGTCGTCACGGCCTTTCCAATTCCACACACACACACACATGCTTGTAACATGGCATACGCCCAAAGGTGTTTGCTACGTAAATTTGTGGCAAATAATGGCGCAACATATGCCGAAAAGTTTTTGCATGCTTGGCTGCGCCTAAATGAGTTCAGTGCTTGCCACTTGCGCCCAAAAGGCTGCAATAGCAACAAAAAACCAAAAGTCACACATGCACAAACACACACACACACACTCACATACCAAATCGAGCGCATTTTAAACTACTAATTGGCTGTGGTAGATTTCCTGGTATTTGCCTTTGATTGAACAAAAAAATAAATAAATGAAAAAAATACAGAAACAAAAAAGTTGTGTTGAGAAATGTGAGTATTTCATCTTGTTTGCTTACATGCTTGCTTGCTCTGCTGCATCAATACTTAACTAGAAATGCCAGAGTTCATTTGTTAAAATATTCTCTAAGCAAAAAGAGAGGAAAAACCAAAAATAAGGCAAAATTAAAGTTCATTTTCATTTTGCCACTGCTGGCACATTGCTTCGATTGTCGACTGACGAACTAATACCGAATGGAAACTTCATTAGTTTCTAATTAGCATAACTGTCAACGTTCATGACGGACTTTGGCCACAGACGGTCACCGTTTGATGAAGTTTGATGTACAAATGTAAAATCGAGAAATATTGTAAAATTTTTTGCTGTTTTTTGTTNTTTTTTGCTGGTTTTTGTTGTTGGTTGGGCTGCCATTTTTGTGGTTTGTGGAATGTTTGTGTTGATTATTAGATAAATGACATATTTACTTGTTTTACGGTTTTTAATCAAAAGTTGCTGCCCAAAAGTATGCTATGTTCTTTGTCTAACATAGTCTTTGACAGCATAATTTTGGGTTTGTTTGTTTGATGCTTTGTAATTGCCTTTTGCGTCAAATATTTGAAATGTTTTGTGCGTACAAAATTGATATGAATGAATGAACAAATGAGTGATGGTCTAAATGTGTTTGATTTCGTAAGACAGACAGGAGTCATTTGAAATTTCTATATCAAAAATGTACAACTTACTTCAATTTTGAAATTTTCTATTGCCTTTTGAAACGTACATCGTTTTCTAGCTCAATTGAATTTGATCTTGACAAATAATTCACTATCAAATTTATTTTACGTTAACTTTGGAATTGCTCAAAACTAATCTTGGCTTGAATTTATCACAATTTATGCTTCAAATCAAATGAATTTCAAATTTAACTTTCAATTTCAATCATTCTGAGTTGAGCTGAGCTGAGCTGAATTTATTTGCACTTGCTTCACTTTCCAGCTAAATAATTTAACAAATGCATTTCGACAATCTGCACGCATTTCAAGTAATAATGAGTCGTAATTTGAGGGTAGAAGCGCACACGCTTCAATTTTATTTGCGTAAGCTGTGCGAGCACCTTGACAGACTCTGTCAATTCGTTCCGGCAATCAGTCAGTCAGTCAGTTAGTCAGTGTGTGAAACAGTCGGTTAGTTAGTTGTTTAGTGAGACTTGTACTCAGTCAGTCACTTACTTGCACATTCGAGCAACGATAAAAATCAAAGTTGTACAAGAGTTATGGCGGGTTTGGTTGAAGCATCAAGGGTAAAACGCTGCTAACACTTAAATGTATGAAATTCATCAAGTGTGTCAAAATTGCTGTAAAAGCTCAACGCTCGTTCATTCGTTCGCTTCTGATGGCGTAATGCAACAAAATGGAAAATGAAAATAAAGTTGCTCACAAGGATAATGCGCATAAGACTGTAAGTGTAGACGAAGTCAAAGGCACAAACGCTGACGTCGACATTCACACACACACATACGACCCCCGCTTGTATACGGCATCGAAGTCCGCTGTGGCAAGGTAGTCACTGCTAGCTGCGGGATTGTGTATAAATTGCAACATTTCATCAAGTGCTGGTGATTACTTACAGCAACTGCATGCGGATGTTTGTTGGAGGTGATGTTGGTGGAGTTCGTTTTACAGGTGAGAGCGCACCGCATCGAAAGAACGCGAAGAAAGCGTGTGAGCGAGACAGCAAGTACGCTCAATGTGTATGCTTAGTTGTGCTATGGAATTGCAAGGATTTGCAGGTGCAAAAGCGCATTAAATTACAAAATTTCATTTTGTTGTTGTTGCTTGCATTGGCAAATGAAAAGACTGCTTAGTCAAGGTGTTGTTACTGCAGCTTTTCTCATTTGCAGAAACTCAATTTGAAAAAAAAAAACAATAAATAATAATAACTAAAATTCTTCAGACTCAAAGCACTTAATATGTTGGGTATGTTGAATTATTTTAAAAATTTGCTTAAGTGTTAGATAATCAACAATTTGCATGCGTGTGTATGTGTGTGTGTGGGTGCTTCGAGTACAATTGATAATTTATTGTGTAATTTTTGCGTTTCATTTACGAAAATTTCGATNTTCTTCTCAATTAGGCAACGGCAAAACTTTGACTATTTATCTTCGTTAGGTTGAGCTGAGTCGAGTGTCTTTACCGTCGACTTTGTCATTGTCTTTGGCGGCGCTGCAAATGCCATCAACACCACCATCGTCGTCGTCGTCATTGCTCTCACTCNATGCCATCAACACCACCATCGTCGTCGTCGTCGTCATTGCTCTCACTCGTTGTTGACGGCTGTGTGTGTGTGTATTGATGTATGTGCGTTTGTATGAGTATGTGTGCATCACTAATTTGTTTACGCATATTAAGAACATAACACGCATGGCGCACATTGCCTTCTGCTACCCACACAAGAAGTATGTCGGCATGACTTCTCGAACGCTTTGAAAACTTTTGAAGTTTAGATAAAATTTGCGTGTATTTCACTTTGACGCTATAATAAAAAGTAAATAAGCACAAACACAAAGACAACTTGCAAAGTGGCGTGTGTGTGTGTGTGTGTGAAAGAAAGAGAGCGAGTTTGCTGTTAAAAGAGATGGCAACATATTCTATTAATTGCTAATTTACAAAGCAAATAATTAATGTCTTTTGCTTGTCTGCAGGCAAGAACTTAAATAAAAATAACAACAAAATATTTACATACATTTGCAAAAGGAAAATAAACATAGAAACACACACACACATACACCCACAAATAGATGACTTACATATGGTTTTTTATCTCATTCATTTCCGGTTCATACACCCGCTCTTAGGCACACATCTTACATTACGCCACATTGGTAATGGCCCAGTCATATGTTCAATACGAGCGCTGAAAACAGAAGAAAAACAGAACTAAAACTTTTGTCAAGTAAAAACAACAAAGGACATTTTTCGTAGAACTTTGCCTTCTTTTCTTCTAGCACACACACATGCACAGACACTATGCTTCGTTTTATTTGTATTGCGGCAGCCAAAAATTGTAGTCCTCAAACCGTTGTGTGGCCTGAAGTGACTGCAGACGTTAACCGCTTTGATTTATATTACTTGATATATCGTTTGTTTTCGATCGGCAGTTGTAATTCATCTTCTGCTACTGCCGACTCTGTTGCTGTTGCTGTTATTCCTGCTGTGGTCCTGTGCAACATATCCTTGTATCTAAAAGAAGAACTGCCACTGTCGTTACTCTTTGCCGGTAGTTCTGTGTGTGTTTATGTCGAACATATACATACATATACATACATCTGCATTTTGCTTTTGTGGTCTGTGGTGTATTTGATTTGCAATCATTTATCAAGTTCTCCTACTGACTTTGAAGTCGTTTCAACGTTTAGCATGTGTATGTGTGTTTGCTTATGTGAGCATCTCTTTCAGCTCTCAATGGCAGTTGATGAACGTGTCTGTTTTGCTGTTTCTGAAGTTTTGCAACTGATGCTAGTCACATATGTGTGCAGTTTTGTGGCAAATGATGATTAGGCCGCCTGACTGAAGTGACTTTTTTCGTAACCAAAGATATTCATTCAAATCCTTGTGGTGTTAGGTGAGGCAAGGTGAATTTTGAGCTTGTGGCAGTCACTTAAATTTCTGTATGCATTGCACAATTTTTGAGCACTTGACACAGGTGCTTAAAAGTAGGCAAT
>JXPM01007068.1:6072-22726 GCA_001014415.1 Phortica variegata | reverse complement strand
ATTTAAGCATTTTATGTTAAATAAATAAAATTTTAGAAACTTGCAAGACATAACACATTTTTTAGTAAGCTATTACTTATGTTACATGTCTTTACACAGCACATACGGCAGTTAAATATTTAAGAACTTTTGATTGTTAAAAAATTGTATTAATTAACAAAGTTGTGCGTGTTAATTATAAGTTTACGCCAAACAAATATAATTTCATAAACAATTTAGAAAAAAAATCAAAAAAAATTTCTAAAGTTCTCATTTTAGTGCAACAAAGCTCTTATGTGACTTATGGCAGCTCAACGCACATATGACACTCTAATATTTAAACTTTGTCATCCATTCCATTAATCAAGAAAACCATGAGATTTTTGCAACAATGAAGTGCAAAACATTTCTAATCCGATTTTTCGTTTAATTAGTTGTGGTTGAGCAAAGCTTATTTCGTCCTTGTTGTTGTTTTTGTTTTTGTTTTATTTTTTTATAAACTATGAAAGCCGCACATGCTTATTTACTTTAAGGACTTTTGTTTAATTTCAAATTTCAAACGCACAAATTTTGTACACTGTAAAGCCAAAGTGCATATTCACACACTGATCGGACATGACCACACACACACACAGACACACACACACACATACACGCTAAACCATCAACATACCAATCCTTTCATGCTTCAACATGTTGTATTACCAAACAACTCTCTCTCGCTCTATCACACGCTTGCTTACTCTTTCTATCTGTGCTATTTGACTATTTAAATATTTAGAAAATATTTATTGTTGAAAGTCTGAAAATATTTATAAGCAAAATATTTATATGCAGACACAAAAAGACAGATAGACAGACACACGCATGGATTTGCATGTACATACGTGTGTGTATTGTTATATTTGACGTTGGTATTTTTGGTTACAAGTCCTTCGAGCATTTTATCGCAAATGCAGGAAAGGCTTCCATGCACGCTTATGGTTTGTCTCCATTGGCCATTTTGGCTTTGCTTGGCTTGCTTTGCCTTGGTTTGGCTTGGATACAACAAACTTGTACACGCTTTAAGTGCAAATCTAAAACTCTGGAGTGCAAAGAGGCAAACAAAATAAAAGAAGAAGCAAAGAAAAGGTTATGAAAATATATACATATGATATTTTTCGAATAAACTCATGTGCACATGCAATCGCAATGGCACTGCTTAAATATTGATTGCGTATTCAGTTGAGCTCGTTTGGCGCTTTGTGTTGAAGTCATTTTGCTTGAGTGAGGCGATTGGAGAGTCAATGTATTTGGGCGTGGGTGGTCGGCGGCGGTGGTGGTGAATGCTGTTGAAACAGGAACAGATGCAAAAGCATTTAAATGTTTCGGTTATGCAGATCAGGTAGAAGGTTGCCGCACTGGATTTAAAATCCACAAGAGTTAAGAGAACAAAGCTGAGCAACAAACAAGCACTAAAATAAGCATAATTTCAATAAAATAACCCTTTTGTCCTTTTGTTGCTGCTCAGCATAGCTCAGCCTGGGATGGCCTGACTTGGCTTCTTGGTTGGCTGGCTGGTAAGTAAGTCGATCCTGTCCTGTGCTGTGCTGTCCTGTCTTGGCCGTAGCTGAAACGGCAGCATAATGTCTTCATATTGTTTTCGTTTTGTGTCATGTACTTTGCATGTAAAACATTTTTGCCAATGAAGATTTACGTGCTCTGCTCTGCTGTGCTTATGCTGTGCCGTGCTGTGCTGTGCTGCTTTGGTAAGCAATAAGGCAGCGGCAGTAACTGCTAAGTAGCGCCGTGGGTGGTCCGAACATTGGAATTAGCATTTCTGTATTGTATAATTTTATTTTTATTTATTTTTCTTACGAAGACATCGTCAAAGTTGTTGATTTTAGGCATTAGTCAATGCAGTAAATCCTTTATGCAATCCTTTAAATGTTTTCAATATATTTTATCGTATATAAAAGATACACACACACACACGCACACGCACACAGAGAGAATAAAGTGAAGTCCATAAAATGTCCGAGCTTAAGTCAAATGAGGCAAACGTACAATGTTGGTCGTGGGCGTAGAAGCCAAAACAGGCAGACTGCTGAGCAGAAGGAGTAGTTAGTCGAGTGAGCTTGATGCTGTTGCTGAGCCTGAGCCTGAGCCTGCCAACAACAACAACAACAAATGCTAAGCATGCCAGAGCACTTAAATTGATAAAGCAAATCTTGACGAGCATAAACGAAATAAAGATTTGTTTACATTGCTTAACATGTTTGCTTCTTCCACCCGCTGAGCCTCTCTGTCTCTATCACTCTCTCCGGCACGCCCTCTTCAATATACATACATTGACTTGTCTGCAGACTCAATTGCCTTNGCACGCCCTCTTCAATATACATACATTGACTTGTCTGCAGACTCAATTGCCTCATGTTGACTAAGATTTATTTGCATTTCCGTTTGAATGCGTTGCACTTTAATATGATGCGGTTTCTTTTATATTACTGCTTCTACTTCTGCTTCTTCGTTTTCTGCCACTGCTTTGTGCCTTTTTTCCGGCATTGTATCATGCGTGAGTTGGCAACACTTTTGCCTGCCGCCTGGCGTCAGCTTGTATTGTCAGACATGACTTTAAAATGTAACTGCTTGCAATGCCGACCGTCTGTCTGTCTGTCTGTCTCTCTGCCTGTCTGTCTGTCTGTCTGTCCGTTTGTCATGCCCTATTAACAAACTCAATTTGTGCACTTTTGACGCATTCAATTCAGCATAAGTGCAACAAAAGGCACATAAAGCTTGCCACACTGCCTTTCATTTTTCGTCGTTGGCGTTATTTTTTTTGTTCTTGTGATTGTTGCTGTGCTTGTTGTTGTTGCTTCTGGGTATTTCGTTTCGCATTTAAGCGCATTTCTTGCATGAAGCACGTTTCATGTGCGTGTAAGTCAACGTTACTGCTTTTGTTGTTGCCTCTGATGTTGATGTTGATGTCGATGCTGATGCTGATGCCGTTGACTCAAAGCAATTTCCAAAAGCGCTTCAGCACTTGTACACAGCTGGGCGTTTGCAACGTCCGTCTGTCCATCCGTCGCTTCTTGTTATACATTTGCAGTTTCAGTTTCAACGCTGATGCAATCATGCATCATCTTCAGCTCGCCATCATCATCATCATCATCATCATCATCAGAATCATCAGAGTGATCAGCATCGTCATCGTCATCGCCCTCGTGCTCATTCGCATGCCATAACAACCAAGTCGACAATGTACAGCAGCATTTTCATTGAACGAACGGACAAGCGAGCAAAGTAAAGTATTATGATGGCTCAGTTGCTGGCTTGGTGGGGGGTCAGACCGGAAGGAAGACCGGCAGTCAGTATCGTTCGCTGCAATACAAATGTGCATGCATTTTTTGNAAGACCGGCAGTCAGTATCGTTCGCTGCAATACAAATGTGCATGCTTTTTTTTTTTTTTTTTTGTTATGAAAACGTTTGCAAAATGCTCGGAACGTGACAGATTTGTTATAATTATCGTGATTGACGAGCTTTGAACGTTGCACGGAACAATTGCTTTGCACTGAACTCAACTAGAGTCAACCCAACTCAACACGACTCGACTTGAATCAAGACAAGACTCTTGAGTACTTGTAAGCGCATTGAACTGCCGGCAGCAGCAACAACAGCAGCAGCTGATTTTCAACTTCATTTTCGTTTAAATAAATTGTAAGTTACTTCATGATTGCGCCCTTTGTATGAAAGACTTTCAACTGTCAAAAAAAATAAAGGCAAAAGAAAGAAAGGCAAAAGAAAAAAGAACGCAAGCAATAACAATAACAATGCCAATGCAAATGCAAATGCCAAGGTATGCAAGCATTCATAACACAAACACACAAACAAAAGCGTCTATTAAGTGCGGACACACACACACACACACAGACACACCTTTGTTCATGGCGGCTCTGCGACTAACAACGAAACGAAAAGTTTGTGCAACTTCTTTTACCTTTTTAAATATTCATACAGTGCCGTTAAAGGCACAACAACAACAATAACAACAACAATGCCATAAACAATAGCATTGAATGCAGCCAGAAATTTGTATTCAACACTTTTTAATGGTGCGCCGCAAAGCATGCAATGAAAAATTAAATAAACGTTCCCAGCAAACAAAAAAATCATAAGAAGAAGAAAAAGAAGTGCAACAAATTTGTTAACGAAATTTTTTGTAATGTCTTTGTCAGACAACATGTCATGTGTATACGCACACAGATATCGTTAACCTTTAGTTGACCTTCTGGCTGTGGTCAGAGTTGAACCTCAAACAAACCGACAGAAAACAGAGAGACAACCAACACTGACAGAGACAATGATGCAGATAGCAAAGTACGAGTTTATATGCAAGCAATGCCTCAGTTAACATATTTGAAGTGTTGCCCTTATTATTGTCTTTGTTGTTGTTGCTGTTGTTGTTGGTAGCTGATATTGCTGCTCAACTGCAGTTACACTCATATGTAAGTATGTGTGTTTGTGTGCGTAGGCATTGTGTAAAAATGTTATTTGATTGGCCGTTTCAGTTGAAAATTTTTCGACCAATTTTAAAGAGTGAACAAATGTGAAAACATTTTTGCATGCGAAATTTTGCGGTTGCCGCTTGTCTGTTATGGTTGTTGTTGTTGTTGCAGTAAGTATGTTGCGTGTGTTGCACTTGTAAATGCCACAAACAACAAGCAAGCAAGCAAAGGCAGAGGACATGGCAAACAGAATGAGAGTGGCTGGAGCAGCAACAATGGCGACAGCAAATTGGCAGCAGTTGCAATATCCTTTTTGAATAAATGTGCTCGCATGCATGCAACGGCAACGCCAACAACAACAACAATAGCAACAGCAACAGCAGCCACAGTAGAACGACGGGTGTGGTGACGATGATGGTCGCTGGATAGGAAATGAAATGAAAGTTGCTGCAACTATTGCCATTTTGACTGTCTCTGCCAGAGCTACCATGTCTGTCTGTCTGTCTCTTTCTCCATTTCGCTTTTTGTCTGTCTGTCGGTCGTTCGGTTGGTGTGATTGTCTGTTGTTNTTGTTGGCATACAGACACACACACACACACACACACACGCATGCTTTATGTTACTTTGGCTACACGCACAGTAACGAGCAAGTTATCCAAAAATTGTAATGTAATGTATGGCATACACTTATGCCACACACACACTCACACACACACACACACACACACGCACGCAGTTGCATAGAGAGCAGAGATATCCGCCCTTAGCTTGTTTGGTTTTTTTTACCCTACGATTATTTTTTTTTTCCTTTTTTCCTTATTTGATTTTTTTTTTTTTTAGCTCGCGTCGTCGTCGTTCCGCGTCACCATTGCACGTTCTTTTGCTTTGTTTTTGTTGTTATTGTTGTTATCAAGTGCAATATTTAACAGTTGCAACAACAACAACAACAACAACTGTTAGTACAACAATTTTTACAGTTGCATTTGTAAAATGTTCAACATTTTCCGTTTTCAGACGCGTTACTATTCTTGTTGTTGTTGTAGTTATTGTTAGTGTTGTTGTTATTATTATTGTTGTTTTTATTGTTGCTATTGTTGTTGTTGATATTATTGTTTCGTTGTTGTAGTTGTTATTGTTAGTTTCATGGCTTTCATTGTTGTATATCGTTTCGCATTTTGCATTGCCCCTGTTGGTATGCAATGCAATTTAGATTTAAATCGAACAGTTGGAACATGTTTAATGCGAGCAATTTATGCATTCTTTCTTTGCCTTTGGCTGTGATTAGAAGAATGTTGTTTTATGTATCACGTTTTCTTTTTTTTGTTTTATTATTTTTTTGCATTTTGTTTAAGCGTTAAAGAATACAAATACAACTTTAATGCAACGAAACGAAGCAATCAATTTTGCACAACCTTAACTCATGCACTCGTTAGTTAACGCTTATTAGCATCGAATGGCGTTTGGTTACATTTGGCGCGCTGTTGGTTTTCTCATTAGCAAACCAAAACGTTGAAATCAACGCAAAAATTCAGCAGAAAAACATAAAGAATAATATTTATATGCAATAAGAGGAAAGCGAAAAAATGAAGAAAAAAGAAAACCAAATCAAAAATAGCAAAGCAATGAAATGAGAAAAGGACGAGGAGTGTCAAAGACGCAGGATTGCAGCGCTGCTATAACACTTCCGGGCAGGGTCGAATACAATGCAATAATAATAACAACGTTGATGATAGCGTCAAGCAATACAACGACGACGACGACGACGACGACGATGAAGACGAGCCCCAAGAGCACCATCATCAGCAGCAGTAACAGTAGCATGTCCAACCAACGCCCCGCAGCGTCTCAATGTGAATTTCTCAATCAGTTTGCATGCAAAAGTGTATTGCACACACACACAGACACACACACACACACAGACACACCCATGCCAATACAGTGCCACAAACACGCCCAATACATATCTTATTTCCGCCTACGCCTTTTACTCGACTCGACTCGACTCAACTCGACTCGTCTTGACTCCTCTATGCTTTGCGCTGTGCTGCGCTGCTGTAACTGTATCTCTAAGATACATGCCAAAGCATAAAGGGAAAAAAAAGAAAGAAAACCAAAAGTCTTGGTTGCCTTCAGAGTTTCAAGTGGCTCTGCAATGTCTTTAAATTTACGATGTGGTGGCCAAAGAACGGCGCTGCCGAAAAACAGTGAAATAAAAAAGATACAAAAACAAACTTGGCTCTGCTTGTGTAATGGTCGCCGGAAGTAAGGCAGGCGGTCGGACGGGCAAGAAGAAGAAGAAGGCTTGCTGCATAAGAAAGTCTTGCTTTTCTACACTCTATATATGTGTGTGTGTGTGTGTGTGCATGTGTGTGTGTTTGTGTCAGTGCCTTTAATTTAAACGCCCACACAAACACCCACTGAGGCCAACAACTGCAATCAACACACGCTCATGCCCGTGCCACGCCCGCCGCCCACATTTGCCACAACTTTTACAAGTTCTTTGCCGTTGGCGTAATTTTAATAGACTGCAACAGTCTCAAGTTGCAAAGTTGATTTGCTCGCTCGCACCGACGACGGTCCAATGGACAGTTGGACGGTCGGTCGGTCGGTTGGTCACTGAGCGCAATGGCATAAAACTTTACTTTTTCAATGTACTCTTCCCCCATGCTATATAACTTCTTCTTCTTTNGTCACTGAGCGCAATGGCATAAAACTTTACTTCTTCAATGTACTCTTCCCCCGTGCTATATAACTTCTTCTTCTTCTTCTTCTATTGCCAACAAATCATTCTCGTTGCCTATGCCACCTTAGAGCATGTGCATGTGGGCATTCGACTTGACTTTTGGTCGGCATTTTTGATGCCTAAGGGGCGCCCGAACAAACCTCAGCAAGGCGCAAAGCTCTAAAACAGCAAAAATATCGAAAAAAAAAAAATATATAAAAAAAAAAAACTTGATAAAAACACCAAAAACCAAAGCACAACCGAACTATGCTCGGCACTCGGCAAGTAGGCAAGTAAGCAAGCATACTGGAAGCACATTGTGGCCAATGCAATTTTAGTTTAGTTTTTAGCTCTTTCGCCTCATTGAAATGCACGCTTAAATTTCAGCCTCCCACTCAGCTCAGACCTTCGCCTGCAACTTCAACTCAGCCTTAGCCAACGCTCAGCTCAGCTCCGTCCGAGTCGGCTTCGAATGTTTAGTGCAGCTCAGTTAAGCTTGCGGCGCTTTTGGCTATGTGTGAGTGAGTGTGTGTGTGTGTATGTGTGTGTTGGCTTATTAAACTTCCTGCGGCAAGTTTTTGTGGCAAACTACGAAAGCGTATCTACGCAAATTACTATAATTAGATAGTTTGATAGATGAGCATACGAAAGTTATGTTTGTTTGTTTGTTTGTTTGCCAAAGCATTTCAAGTGAGACAGCGCCAGAGAGCGGGCGTGAGAGAGGGGCGTTATATGAATTGTTAGCCGAAGGCCATGGCATATAACTCATTAACCTTTGACAGCAGCTGTCAAGGCATTTACGATAAGCAAATCAACTTATTTAAATACATCAACTTAATAGTATAAATCTAACGCCCTCTGTCGGCAGCAACATCAAACCACTAAGTAGTCATTAAAAATCAAAAGAATGAATTGCAAAATGCAGAAGCAGAAAGCAAAGAAAGCGCATAAGAAATGATGATGATGATGATGATGATGAGTGTGCGGTGAAAGTTCTGCAATTGCATTAAAGATCTATTTCGCGTCATTATACAACTATGAAGCGTAGATACGACTACAACTGCTCTACTCTCTGTGTGTGTGTGTGTGTGTGTGTGTGTGTGAGCTTAGTGGCAAACTTTTCGCATACATATTAATTAAAAACAAGTTATCAACAAGAAAATTTACATGCATATCAACTATGAAGCAGACACGGCAATTCGTTCTTCATTTTGCAAGAGGGCAGAATGATGAGGCGCGGGGGAGAGGGGCGAGCAGGAAGTCAGCAATGAAAAGTAGTTAAAGATTTGAAGTCGGCAATGGGAACTTGCTGCTGTCGCTCATCATGAACATTTAAATTAACGTCAAAGTGCAATGCAACTCAGTGTGAGTGTGTCTGTGTGTGTGTGTGTGTGTGAAGAGGGCAACTTTTGTGGGCGTGGCAGAAAATGTATTAATTTTTAATGCTGTTTGACAAATTAGTTTTGTCGTGGGCGGCGAACGAGTGGCAAGCAGGAAGGCGAAGGCTTGCAAGACATGAGATTGTGAATGAGTCGAGTGTGAATGAAGTGTTGTAAGGTGTGAAACAGAGGCAGCAAAGGATGCAAAAGCATGATGAAGGTAATTAGAAATGTAATTGTCTGTCTGTCTGTCTGTCTGTCCGTCTAACGTGGTAGTAAGTCTGTCTGCTTGTTGTGGCATACAAAAAAAAAAAGAAAAGAAAAAGAAAATCAATGCTGAAACTAAAACAAATCGTACAAGTGGCAAAACGTTCGCCAACACTTAAAATGTCCGTTTGGCTTTACTAATCCGACCAAATTCAATGACTCACTGACTGACTGACTAACGAACGGACGGACGGATGGACGGACAGATTGATGCAATGTCAGAGTCAATGTAGCGAAACAAATGTTGTGTCTTAACGTTGACTTTTAAGTCAGTTTGCAACAAGCTTCTACTTCCACTTCCTCTTCTTCTTCTTCTTCTTGTACTTCTACTGTGTGCAACTGAAAAGAAAAACAACAACAAAAAATAGCACACGTTGCAAGAAATAACCTTTTTAGCACTTTGTACTATTTTTTCGGCACATTAACTGCTGTCTGTTAGCATCACGTTTAACTGACACACACACAGAGCTACACACAGCTACAGTCACCCACACACACACACACACACATACAAATAGCATAGTGAAACTTGCTTACACATTGTCTGATGTATCCTTTTTAGTCGCAAGCAGCGCTCAATTGCGGCTGTCGATTGCACTTAAGCTCACTGACAAAATCCAATGCAGTCGCAGACAGCGGCAGATGACTAAGAGAGTGTGAGTGAGTGAGACAGAGAGAGAGAGAGAGAGAGCATTGCTGGCAAGGCAGTTAGATAGACAGGCAGGCAAGCTGTGTGCAACAACAACAACATTTGTCGAACCTTTTAAATGTTAAATGATGCAGTCAAGGTGCCATGGCAGCGCCATCTATTGCATAATGATCAAAGTTGCACAACAATATTGAAAATAATGTAATTCCTACTTAAAAAAAGAAACAAAAGCGTAAACTTTAACTAAGCAAAAGCAAAAAAAAAAAGAAAATGGAGTATTGAATGAAGCAAAGCAAAGCTTGTCTCATGTCTCACACACAAACAATTTTCATCGATCAATTTTGGTTTTTATATATGAAAATGCCATGCTTAATGCTCTCAGCACTGACAGCCATGACGAAAAACCTATAAAACTCATCTGTCAAATTTTGCAAAACGCTGCCTAACACACACACACACACACGCACACACACACACGGATATATAGAAACGTATAAAAACACATACATTATAATCCTTGGCATAAATGCGCAAATGGATATGGCAAGCAAGTTGACTATGACGGCGTGTGTGCTTGTGCGTGTGTGTGTGAGTGAGACAGCAAGCTTAGATCAACTTCATATTTGTTTGTTGGTTGGCTTGACTCGCTCGCTCGCTCGGTCTCAGCGCTGTAGTTACAACCTGCAGCCATTATCAAGGATTTTTCTATTTTTTCATTTGATTCTTGTTTTTGTTTATTTCGTTTAGCTGTGTGTGTGTGTGTGTGTGTAAAAAGGATTAAAAACGTATGTAACGGTATTTGTGCACACGTCAAGGCTTGTATTAACGTTGGCAAATGAAATAGGACAACAACAACAATAAACTAATGGCATATTTTTTGTTGTCTATCTATTTTTTTTTTTTTTTTTTCTATGAATGACATGCGTGTTTACAGATGATTCTCATTCTATTTTCTATTTGTGTATTTTCATTTTTCTTTGGCATGTTGTAAAGGATTTTCCTTAACATGACTTTGCTGCTTGTCCTTTGCCGATTATTCTTGTTGTTGTTGGCGTTGTTGTTTGCCTACTGTATATATGAATTAATGTGTTAAGATGTCAGGCCGTGCCTAATGCGTCGTTTTAATGACAAACTTTAATGAATGTCTGCGAGCGTTCATTAATATGCAACACACACATACACACACATACACACACATACACACATGTAGCATACATGATTGAACAAATTGCGTGAAGGAGCCGTTGCAGACGAACAGGCCATGACATCTGCCGCCGACGTCGCCGCCTGCACATTTAATTAGACGCATTGAAGCTTTTAATTGATGGATTATGTCTCTTATATGATATGTAAACTGTCTGCATCAAAAAACGCTCCATCAAAGGGACAGTGTAGGCAGTAAAAAGAAGAAGAAGAAGACATATTTTTGCTGCTAAGCAAAATCAACTTTGCCACAAATATAAATTAGCAAAATTTTGCCTTCACTCTTCTTCTTTTTTTTTGGTGTTTTTCTATGAAAATAATTTGAGTACGTCAGCTGCGCCTAAAAATAACATTTTGTATATTTTAACTTTTTGTTTCTTATGTTTTAATTGCACACACACACAGACATGCACACATGTGCATAAGCAAANTTCTTATGTTTTAATTGCACACACACACAGACCTGCACACATGTGCATCAGCAATNTTTAATTGCACACACACACAGACATGCACACATGTGCATAAGCAAATGTATCTGTTGTAGATTTGCACACAAAATTCTCATTGGCTTCATGTTTTTGGTGGCAAGAATGTCCTGCATGAAAATTAATTTAAATTTTGCTCACTTGGCTTATTTTGTACGGCGAAAAAAAATAAAGAAATGCAAAATGAAAATGAAAATAAAAGAAAAGTGAAAAAAAAGGTGGACAGCTTGAAAGGTTCTCGACTTTGCGGTCGAGTGTTGTCGTTTAGCGTGAAGAGGCGCAAATGCCGCAGGCCAAAAAGGACACTTTGGGGCACGCAAACTATTTCAATGCGAATTGACCCGATTTTTGCTAAAGTGCTTTCCTTTGAATATACGCCCATTAGGCAAAGTGTATTTAAGCTGCCGTAAGCAAAATTCAACTATTAGCAAGAGTAATGAAACCGAAATGTGAAGTTGAGAAGACATAAGCGATGAAGCAAAGCAAATGTCGAATTGACTTCGTTAAACAAATGTTTTTTTAACAAAATCATTAAAATCTTACGTCTCGTTTTATAGCCTTTGTCAATTCTTCAGAATAANGTTTTTTTAACAAAAGCATTAAAATCTTACGTCTTGTTTTATAGCCTTTGTCAATTCTTCAGAATAAAGTATCTTCAAAGCTCTGCTTTGCTGTCCCAACGCTCCGATCATTGATCAGCATATATTATAACTTCGTCACTCGTCGGCTTTGACACCAACACATGTGCCATAAGCACACACACATACACACACACACACTGTGTTGGTCATGTGTGCAACCCCTCCTCAAAAAAAGCCGGCTTGTTGCGGACGCTCACAGATTCAGCAAACGCTCATTTGTGGCACATGAAATCATTGCGCAGAAGTCAAATTTCATGCAAACGCGTGAGTGTAATAACATTTGTCAAATTCGCACTTACACCTTCCCTCTCACTCTCATCCACACACACACGCACACACACACACACTCTGTTAGCTGGCTGTGTACACGCCTGCGTTCCACAAAACAAAAAAAAAAGAAAAGAAAAGTAAAGTAAAAGAAGAAAAACAAGCGGAACGAAGCAAATGCAAAGCAAATGAAAAACGCCGGGAGCGTGTACTACGTTTTCTAGGAATTTCTGCAAAACAAAACGAAGCCGAACCCCCAACACACACCCACACACCCACCCAGCCACACAGAACCCCAGACCACAATCAATGACGACAATCGTCGACGTCGGCAGTGACAACGGCGAACGGCAAACGACAACTACGTCGATGTTGAACAGCTGTTGGCCGAGTGCCGAGGCTTCGGTGCAGCGAAGCGATGCCAAGCGAATCGAATTGAATCAACACACACACACACACGCTCACACAACTCATGACGTCAAGCAAAACGGGATAAGCAAGGATAACGCCTCGCTTGTGGCTGACCAACACTCACTCACTCACACACACTCACACATACAGAGAAGCATAGCTGCTCATTGCTTTTTAATTATTAAGAATTATATTGCACGGGCTTTGATTGCCATTTGGCCGAAATTCGACTCAAGTCGATAATAACGTTCGCGATTAATAAGCCGTGTGTGTATAAACAACGATTAATCTCTATTTGAGCGCGTCGTGCAGGTTTTTATACGACTGTTATATCTATGAAGCACACAGCCATACATGTGTGTTCTGCCTAACATAAATCACGCATACGACACGTGTTCGTTTCTATTAATTTTTTAATGCTTTGTTGCGCTTTGTCATGAGCAGCAACGTTAGCATCAACATTAGCGTCAACGTCAGCAGCGCAGCAGCGTGCATGAGCAGCGTTAAATAAACCGTTATGTGCGCCTTAATTGAAACTTGGTCACAATAATCAACATTAATCATAAGCCGAACGGCATAATTTATGCCCTTTTAAGCGTGCGTGGCTTAACAACAACTCAGGCAACAAAGCAGTGCAAAAACCAAAAAAAAAAAAAACGGGGAAAAACAAAGAAAAATCAATGTGCTATAAATTTTGCTTAATAAACTTTGCATGCTTTTGCAATTAAATGCGTTATTTGTTGCGTGTTGTTGCTCTTATTGAAATTCACACGCACACACACACGTAAGCCAGTAACAAGTCGAATTCAAGAACTTCCTGAACGTATCCCACTTTCACGGGCATGTTTTAGTTCGCCAGTTGAACATATTCACTGAATATAGTTTTGGAAAGAGTGGCAGCACTGACAAGGCGTTAGGTCGTAATATTGGATTAGGTTTGTTCAGCAATATTTTAGCGGTGAAGTGGCACAAGTTGCGCACTGTTGATTGAACACATGCGGTAGTTGATAGTGCTATTAAAAGNCAACATTTTAGCGGTGAAGTGGCACAAGTTGCTCACTTTTGATTGGACACATGCGGTAGTTGATAGTGCAATTAAAATNAAGTTGCACACTGTTGATTGAACACATGCGGTAGTTGATAGTGCTATTAAAAGCAGGCGGTGCGTTTGTAGTCTACATTGCCGACACAAAAATAAAGCAGTGTCTTATATTCGCATGACTGAAAAGCAGTGTTCATGGAATTTTTTTGTAAATGCCAACTATAGCTGGTATACTAAAAATATTGTTATACGCTGTTCTACGGCAGTTTTATGACAGTTAAACAAACCACAAAACCGCGCATAGAGGTCCGATTTGGCCCTCTATGCGTCAAACCTAAATTATTGTTTGTAGATAAAAATGAGATTCAAAGTTCGAACCCAACAGGATCAAGTCGAGGATAATATTCACAGTTGCACTTTCACACAACATTATATTGCCGAATGTGTTGGCTTAGACACCAAAAATTTGAGATCATTCAATGTCAAAATTATGAACACGATAAAATCATCGTTATTTTTGCTCTGCAGTTTGCATTTTGGAACAAACACCAACTTGAGACAAATTAAAATTTTAAAGAGTTTGTTTTTCAGTGCGTTGTGCCTGGATTTTGTCGTTGTCCTTCTTTTAAACCTACGGTTGATGCCCATGATGGGCTTTGAAGGTTTTAGAGTCATTAAGTTTTAAATAAGTACCACACATCCATCATGGCACTGTTGCGAAGTCACTGGATCACTTTTTTTTCGATCCCTCGTTCGAACAAAACATTCAATGATTCTAAAACCCCGTGGTTTGAATTAACAGCCCAGTGACTCTAAAACTGTAAAATTTAAATCGGTGCCAAAAGAAGTGAATCGTGAATGATTTCCGAAAACAAAACTATTTAGATAAGTAAATATGAATCCNCAAAAGAAGTGAATCGTGAATGATTTCCGAAATCAAAACAATTGAAATAAGGAAATAAAAATCTATATTCAACGAAAATTCTTTAAATATTTCGTTTATCAATGTTTTTATACTATTTCTAATATTTAAGGTACCCATACAAACCAAACAGCCCTCGGATTAATTCGTAAGAAGATTTTTCTAAAAATATCAACAAATTACACATTTGTTTAAATTGTCAGAATAAGTTGTGTGTCCACTCCAGTGGCCAGTGGCGTATCGGAGATGGAGTGTCAGTGAGAGCGAAAAAGGACACGTTGACATGTGTCGGCGCATGTTGTCCATCGTTATTCGCGTTGACATGTGCACTCACCGCTCTCATGTCACATATGAAGGGACATTTTGACCTGCATATTCAATTAGTACTTACCTCCTTGCAACGCAATGTCCACTGCCATTAACTAATATAACATTTTGAAGCAATTTAACAAAAAAAAAAAATGCTTTTTAGCCACTGTTCAGGTATAGATTGATAGATATATTCAAGTCTGGACAGTATTTGAAAATGAGAGGGGGTTTCCATAGCTAACACTTGAGCTTTTAGAGTCCATTGTAATTCATCCCGATTTAAGGAAAGCAGGAGAGGTTTGAGAATTGGGGGAACGTGAAAAAAATGCAAATTCTTTTCTTAAATATCACTGTCCGAAATTCTGGGTAGGTTGGATAGTGGCATAAAAATTATCCATACAGTCAGCATCTTTCAAACAGGTCAGTTTTATGTCTAGATTCTATCTATGTATCTATATACATATATTCATTTATCACCGAAGCATTAAATTTATTCTAATGTCGTCCATCAGTTGATGCTTAAGAAGAACACTCATGTAGGTGAAAATGATTAAGTAATTAGAGCAGTTTGTTATTGAAATTGATATTGTTCGTATGGAACGAATAGGTCAGAGAGCACTTAGTTAATTGACGACGATGAGAATGACTCCTTGGATGTATTGAATGTGCGCAGGTGTAAATGTCATTTCGTCAACACAATTAGGCGCAGAAACAAATTTAAAAAGAATGTTTATGCGAACGCATGTCAATCACTTCAGCTTTGCTCCTTTCGAAATGAAGAGAGATGTATTGTTGCTGTTGTTGTTGTTGCTGTTCTACAGATAGAATTGAAATAATACAGTTCAGCTTATATTCGTAGTTAAGTTGCATCTGTTCACTTCAAGTTTTCGTGTCGATTTGAAACATGGAATTTACTAAACCAATTTATTTTGACATACAGACAACATGTTCCACGGCCGCAGTCGTCTCGTTTGACGTTTCATCCCCCACAGACACTCCGACACATAGAGAGTCTCATTGGTCTGTCTGTCAGTCAGTCGGTTGCTTGTCTTTGCATTTTCACCGGCTTAAACGGTTTTGCACCCTCTACTTTAGTGACTTCTTAATGTTCAAAACATGTTTCACATTTCTGCATTAATGAAATAAAAATACAAAAACGTTATGAAATCAAAAGAATCAACGCGCCGAGCCACTTGATGAGGGCTAGAAACAAAGCGTCCTTTTCAATTAGGCTGACATATATCCTTGTGACGTACACACCCACATACATGCACATACACAAACACAAACACATTTGTTAATAGAATTATTTAGTCTTTTGCTGAGTGTTCTTTTATTCTGATGTCTTCTTATTAGAATCGAGTATTAAAATATTCAATTCCATTCTGAGTTTGTGCAAGTAACTCAGATTGGCCAAAAATTTAGCTGTGCAAATTTGAACTTGAAGAAACATGGGAACATTAAAAATTAAACACCTCACTTGTCTGAGACTCTAGTGGCTTTCATGAGAAATTTCTGCTCTTGAGACATTTCTTGAAGCCTCTAACGATATTTGATTTAAAAGTTTCAAATTATAATATTTAAGCCAAAAGTTCGCGGTTCATCCAACTGTCTTTTTTACTTTGTCACAAATATGTTCAGCAATTTTGTTGTTTTCGCTTAAAGTTTTTTCCTTTTGTTTTCAATTTTGATATAAACATAAACAAAGGCGAACTAAATGGAAAAGTGTTAACTGCTAATTAGCGTACAGAACAAAAGTCAAACACGACGAGCTGCAGACAAGACAGCCAAGACTGACGACGGACAGACCAGAGGCCAGAGCTGTGTCAAGTCAACTCAAGTCAATTCGCAGAGGAAACACTTCCACACCAGACCAGAGTTGAGCTGAGC
>JXPM01007063.1:0-13480 GCA_001014415.1 Phortica variegata | reverse complement strand
ATTCGACAATGGATGGCCTGCTTAATCAAAAAACGAACACGAACACGACCAAAACCCGACGTTTCGACAGCCGACGAGACTACCTTGTATAATTGTATCATATTCGCGGCCCGCCAAATCGTAATTTCCGAAATCTTCCAATAGGATTGAAGAAAAATAAAATGGGTAAAAAGAATCTTAAGCAACAAAAATCAATTACAGACTCTAAAGAGAAGCCCATTGTAATATTACAACGATNAAGCAACAAAAATCAATTACAGACTCTAAAGAGAAGCCTATTGTAATATTACAAAGACCAAACCGAAACAGTAATGACGATCAGCAAAAAGAGAAGCCTACGCCGTTCGATGAGAAAAATAAGAAACAAAAACAAGCGAAATCCAATTTGAAAAAAGTCGGCGATAAGATAAGAAACGATGGGGCTAAGTTAAAGCCGCCGACATATTCGTCACCGCCACAATTGGACCAGGTCGATTTTATGACTTCAAGCGACTTTTGCGCTGACGAGACGGCGCACCTGCAGTATATAAACGAGGTGCTTAAGGATAATAAAACGAATGAATTCTTCAAGCGTTGCATAATCGAGAACGAGCATCTATATTATGGACGCACAGTGCTTGTGCTGCATTGCAATATTGGACTACTAGCACTCTTTGTCGCTAAGGCTGGAGCCGCTCATGTTCATGCCGTGGACTATTCTAATGCGGCGGACTATGCGCGTCGTGTTATCGCTGCGCAGAAGCAATACAGTGACATAATACATGTCCACAAAGGACGTGTTCGTGACATAAAGCTGCCTGTCGATAAAGTCGACATAATTGTTTGCAATTGGATGGGTACCGTGCTGCTACATGAATCTCAATGCATTGAGTTATTGGAAGCACGCGACAGGTGGCTGAAGCCAGGCGGCATTATAGTGCCCGATGTAGGGCACATCTATATAACTACAATGCTGCATGGCAATCAAAAAGATACACGCCCAAATTATTGGTTGGATGTTTATGGCTTTAGGATGCCAATCATGCGCGCTTATGCTTTATCAGAGCCCACTAAAATGCAGGTGAGACCTGAACAGGTGATGAGTAGCTGTGAACGCGTTTGGACAATCGATATGAACAACGCCAATGTGTCAAACTTCGGTTTTCGTAGCAAGTTCGCTTTGAATACCATCAGAGAAGGCGCAACACAGGCATTTGTCTTGTATTTCGATGTCGAATTTAGTAAAGCCCACGTGCCCGTTGCATTAAGTACAAGCCCATTGGCGCCGCCAGCCACGCAATGGTTACAATCCGTTTTCTATCTGGATGAACACATTACACTGCGTCGTAGTCAAAAGTACTATGGTGGCGTGCAGTTATGCACCAACGCCAAGGGACACTGCAATCTGAATAACATGGAGTTGCGTGTCGATCTCTACGATTGTGGCAATTGCTTCAACTCATCCAATCAGGTCTATAATGTGATGGCGCACCGACGTTGGCAGCTAAGATCGAGCAGAGTTGAATATGACAAGACGCTGCTGGAACAGGATGATGATTATTAAACACATTTAGTTATAACATTTTATATAATGTTAAATGTTACCTATTCAATTAAATAAAAAATAAAAATTTGTTGTTTTTTTAATTATGATGAGTTTCGTTAAGTGTTTGATTTTATTAGCAATAATATTTTTCTATTCGTGTCTGGTACTAATTATAATTGTTTTCTTCTGTTTTTTATTACAGATGCTATCGGTACAGACTGCCGGCTGCGCGGGAATGGAGCGGCTCGGCGTTCCGACCCGCACATTAAGCACACCAACCGATGAAAGGTACTTGAAATATTCATATATAAGTAGAATGAATAGGCAAAACTAATTAATTTTCTTTAACTATTCAACACAAAAGGGAACAATTTAGATGTAGAATGCGCGGAAATGCACTCCAGGCACGTGTACGAAGTGAAACTGTGATTCGTAGCAACACAAGCAACAATAGCAGCGGCAGTAGCAACAGCAGCGGCAGCAGCAGCAGTAATCAACAGCAACATCACAAGCAACAACATTCCCACCAGCAACAACAGCAACAACAACGCATGACAACACCCGGCAGCAGTGGCAGCGGCGGCGGTGGCAACCTGCCCAATCAGCATAGCAGTAGCAACAGTAACAGCAACAACAATAGTATTAATAGTGTTAATAGTGGCATTGCGGCGCGCGGTGGCATCGAGGCCACAACACTCAAATACGGCAACACTGGAAGCGGGAGTTACAAAGGCGGCAGCGAATACTCCGGCAGCTCGTGTGGCTCAACGAGTAGCGTCAATAGCCACAGCAACGATCATCATCAGCATTATCAGCATCAATTGCAACAACAGCAAACGCCACGTTGTCCACATCATGTGCCACTCCCGGACAGCGAATACGGTCAGGATCGGCATCTACAGATACGCACAAGTTATCAGGTGAGTTTCAAGCTTTTTCGAAACCAATGACAATGCATTAATGTGTCTTATGTCCTTACAGCAATCGGAAATCACACGTTCGTACACAAAACCGCCGCCAAACAAGACAGTGCGTGATGTGCCTACAGAGCAACTGCAATCCTATTATGGCCTGAGCAGCGTTACATTGCATGCATCGACCAGCGCAAGTGCTATACCACAGCTCAGCCATGGTGTTTGTACGGGCAGTGCGGCGGCACAGACGGCAACGTCAGCGATGACGACAGCGACAACAACAAAATCGAAACCGAGTGCAATTGTGAAATTCTTTTCACGCATCAGTTCACCGAAATCGCCAACAACGGTGGCAACAACAACGTCTTCATCGACGGCAGGAGCAGCAACGTCAGCGTCTTCGGCTGCAGCTGCAAACTTATCATGTACATCGCTCGCTTCGTCTGCGTCGATGTCTTCGTCCGCTTCATCGATCGCTTCCGGTGTTTCGTCCTCCAACGTATCGACATCATCGTCTGCATCCTCACTAGCAGCCGTGCCATTGTCTTCGTTGCCCATATCGAATGCGGCCAGTTTGAAGAGTACAGCGTGCAGCTATGGCGCTTCTGCAACAGCATCCTCGTCCACAACAATAGCTAACAATATTATCGCCGGTCTGACACCATCAACACAGCTGTTGACCACTTTGGGCAATCCAACGGCGGCGACAGCTGTGCTTGAGCGCATACCAACACCGCCGTTATCTGTATCGGTGCCAATAGCGTTGCATCAGCAACATCACTATCAACACCACCAGCACCAGCAACAGCAACACCAACAACAGCAACATTATCAGCAACAACAATACTTTGAGCAGCCACATAGCTCCTATGTCGCTGGCGGCAGCAGCAGCGGTTTACAAATACTAAAGAGCAGCAGCTGCAATTTACCGGCCAGCTGTCTACTAGGCGGCGGCACCGGCACTGGCGATATTGACCAATCAACAACGCCAACCACAATGAGTCGCAATAATTCCAATTCGAGCATGATGAGCTGTAGTTGTAATTGTAATAGTAAAAATTGCAATATTTGTGCGGCAACTGTTGCAAGCTCAAGCGCCACATAACTTGAATGCTTGCTAGCTGCGTCCGAAAGCACGCTACGAAAAGACTGTTAATTAGTCAGAATTTAATCATTTAAAGCAAACGTTGTCGTCTATCTAAAAAAAGATATTTAAATTTGAAAACAAAATAAATTAACATAAAAGTAATGTGCATGTTAATGTTGCAGAGGATTAAACTCGTACTAAAAACAAGAAATTGATAAATAATTTAAAAAATAAAATAAAAACACATACACATCATTTCCATTTGAACATGCGATGGCAGTGTTGTCGTCTTTATTTAAATAAAAAACAAATAACTACAATGTCTTGCTTGTAAATCATCATTTAAGTTTTAATTTTAAGTTTATTTATCATTATATGCTTCGTCTTTATTTTTCTTCGTGTTATTTTTTTCTGTATTACTGAAGATGTGGCGCGCGTGTCGGGGCGCTTAGTTATTTATGTTAAATATGAGCATATTTAATTAAATTAATTATTTTTCGATCTAAGCAAAAATTTAGAAAAATTGTTTGTTAAAATGTGTTCAAGCCAAAAAAAAAAAAAGCTTTCAATGTGAATTCATTTCAATCATGAATTTTGCCTTCGATTTTTAAAGTGTTTCGATGATGAAAAATTGTAATTGTAATAATTTAAATTTTACTTTAAAATGCGCCCCACCGACGTTTGGATTGTTGCGTGAGCCATCAAGAGAAAAGTTTGTTGTAATTTTTTTTTGTCAATTACATATTTTATTTTCTTTATTTAATGAATTTGTATATAGCCATGTGTGTGTATGTTAAATGTAATTAGTTTTTAGTTTAGCCAAATAGCGCAAATTATTAATTATAAATTTTAAACGATAATTTTTAAAAACAAATTATATTATATTGTGTATTTATTAAGCGAAAGGAAAAAACGCAAGTTTAAGTATATAATTATTCATTTAGACATGCAAATTTTAGCAAATAACTTTTTTTTTATATATATACATATATTTATATATACATATATTAATTATAAATACACATACAATTAATGAAGTGAAAATATAAACCGCTGATGTAAAAATTTAATCTTTTTTTTGTTTCTGTAGTACATATTTTTTACGCAAATTATTATAACTATTGGCGCTTCCAGTTAGTTTTTTTTTTTTGACATTTAAATGGAACATTATTAATTTTTAATACATACATATATATATTTTTTTAATTTTTGTACCTGATTTTCTTTTACTTTTTTTTTTTTTTTGAAGATTTTTTAATTAATTATTTATTTTTTGTATACTTATAGTTATTTGTTAAAGAAAATCTCACAAAATGGTTTCAAGTACTACGAGCGATGCATTCAGCAGAAGAACAAGCGCAGACACATAAGCAAATTGTATTAGTAAAATTTATTAAGAAGCAAAAAATAAATAAAAATAATAATAAAATAAAAAACAAACTAAAGTGAAAAACAAAATACTAAAACGCATAAGAAACAAAAAATAAGCAAATAAAAAAAAATTATATATAGCAATCAAACATGATCCTATGCCATATAAAAAAGAAAACGTTTTGTCTCGATGTCTATCAAATTATCAAGCAACAGAAATGCAGCAAATAAAATTAATGCAAAAATCGAAAACTTAAACAAAAAAAGAAAAAAACATAGAAAAACTATTTTAGCTTCCAAAACTTTAAACTATTAACACAAAACAGAAGAAGAAGAAGAAACGAAGTGAAACTGGCAACAAGGCAACATTTCCTTAAACTGAAACTAAGAAAAGATAAGCAGTTGAAGTAGAAGTTTTTGTTTTTTTTTTTTTCAAAAAACTTCAGTTTGTATTGATTAAGATTTATTCAAATAGTTTAATTATATTTAAACGACTTCATTTAACGAAATATTCATGCAATTTGAATTACATTTAAACATTAAAGAAAAAAAAACAGAAGTATCTAATTAAATTTTAAGCCTATTTTAAACTACCTCCAAGCATAAATTTTAATTAATCTATATAATAATTAATTAAAAAATATTTAATTAGTGTCTAATTAAATTAAAAGAAACAAAAATGCATTAATTTAATTAAACGAATTCGAAACAATCATTAAATGAAAATTGTTTTTTGGTAAAAAGCTTATTTAAGTGAAAGACAAAAACAAAACAAAATATAAACAAACCAAGCACAGGGTGCCTATGCCTACTGAGTTTGCCATACAAGCGAGTGGCTATGTGTGAACCCTGTGCTATTGCTAAGCCGTCGACGACTGATATTTTTAATAATTAATAATGAATGAAAAAAATAAACAAAAAAGTATGTACACTTAAATATTAATTAAACCAAACTACTTTTAATAAATTCCATTAATTTGTATATAATTGAAGTGTAATTTTAATTAATTTAAAAATTTAACTATAAACGTGCGGTTAATTCATTTAAGCATGCAATAAATGACAGTGAAAAATATTTATAACCTAACAATTTTTTTCCATATTTATTTTGAATTTATTATTTTTTTTTTATCTGAGAGTGAAACATGAAAGATAAGAAAGAGAGATAAAGAAAAATAAACAACAAAAACACGCATCCATGAAGATTAAAAAAAAATTGCACTAGCGAAAATTTTTAAACAAAAACGAACATTATCAGATACAAAATATATATATTAAAAATTATATAACTATAATTATAATTGTTGTTGTCTCATCATTATAAATGAATTAAAAAATAAAGAAAAACAAAAAAAAAAAACTATATTTCCAAGCAAAAATGTCTAAAGACATTTAATGTAATATGAAATGATTAAATAAAAGCGAAAGAAAAAACAGAATGAATGAATACAATTCAAAAATCGAAACAATAAAATGAAATATTAAATAAAACGAAGAATATTTTTTGTACATAGAACAAGAGAGCAACGGTTATGGTGAGCGGCCTTCGTGGATATCTGGAAATCGTAACTTTATTAGTATGTTTTTGAAAATTATACGAGCAAACATTATTAATTCCCCTAAGATGTAAATTCCACTAAATTTGTGGCTTGACATTCGCTGTCACCCACTGTATAATATATATAGCAAAAATTCGAATTCAATTTGGATTTCCCCAATTTTTTATGTTTTTATATCTCTGTAATCATAAATCTTTATGATGATAATTCACCAACTGATAACAAGTCTCGCTTGTGCTGACAAACCAGATTCTTATCTTAATAATGTCAATTGTTTATTTTTAAAGTGTTTCCCCAACTATAAAAGTCGCACGCGACTAAACGTTTTCAAACTTACACATTTTAATAATCGATCAGTCTTGGGTTATATTTAAAATCAAAATAGAAAAATTAAATATTTTAAATGTAAACGCAACGACATGACATTCTCACGTATCGCTTATCGCTGCTGCTGACCATAAAACAAAGCCACACAGACATACAGACGTTAACAATAAGTACAAATGCATGACGACGACGAAGACGCCCCTAAACGTTTGTGTCGGCAATTCAAATGTCGGCAATAATACTAAACGATAAGATTGATAAACAAGTACGTTGAACATTATTGGCAAAAAACAAGTAGACGCTTTAAAAACGCTTAGTCAGCTTGCTTCGTGCCAACTATTTGAACTCAATTGGATCAAATAAGACATCATAAATTATAACTAGCCAAAGTATAATACACACTTGACTAATATTCAATTAACATTCAAACGCGCCTCGCACACCAAGCTGGTCAGACGTCCCGAATATCATTCGCTGGCAGGAAATAAAGAAAAAATCATCATGTCTCAAATCTACGAACTTGCTGAAGTTACTAAGCAAAACGGTGAGGACGGCAGCCCTGTTTGGATTGTAATTAAAGGCTCCGTCTATGATGTGACCAAGTTCATAGATCAACATCCTGGCGGCGCTGAACTGATTATGGAGTATGCCGGCCGGGATGCAACAAAAGCGTTCAACAGCGCAGGACACTCCTCGGATGCATTGAAGGATTTAAAGCTTTATAAAATTGGCGAAGTTGCCATAACCAGCGCAAAGTTGGCTGAAAACGTAACGCCGGCGCCGACAATTAGAACAGGTGTCGCTAACGAGCAGCAGAAATCAGGCGGCATTTTCTGTTGCTGCTAGAGAGAATAACTTAAAGTCTGCGCTAATCGTAGTTTTGGAAATAACACTAATTTAGATTTTAGTAATTTTTATTGAGGAACGCAGCGTTGCTGGTTACAAATGTACAAATTCAGGATAATTGGTAAATCAAACAATAATCAATCAATCAATTAGTCAATCGATGAACAATTAACGTGCACGCTAGGTCGCTAATAAGTAGTTGTAATTTAACTAGTTAAAGTTATAAATTTATTATAATATTAAGCTAAACTGCCTCGATAACAATTATACATTAAATGCTGGCAACATTCATTCAACATTTACTTTTTCTATTTCATTCTAAACTTAAATTAAAGTACACGTGAGTCAGTCACATGCATGAGCAGTATGAGTTTGATGATGCTACGTATCCATCGTCGTCTCAGTTGCAGTTGTACCCGTTTCTGTTGTTGTGTCTTCCTGAAAAACTGTGCATACCGCATCGAAAATCTCTGTCGAAAAATTAGAAACTGAATTCACAGTGCAGTTGCGCAAATAGTGATAAAAGCGACTGGAACGACGTTCCTCAGTGGCGCGTTGCTTTTCGCTGCGACAAATTGCACGTAACATTGGCTCATAGTCCAGAGCTCGCACTCGTTGCGTGCGCATTTGATAGGTGCCCAGTTGATCGGTAATTGTGAGACTGTAAACAATTAGATAATAAAATAGTTAAGAACACTTTGAAATCATTAAACAACTTACCACTCGTTAGCGGTGTCAAAAAGATTATACGGACATGCACGTGCTGATAGATTAACCTTTAGCGATTGCTCAACCAGTGAGTGTGCTATGTGCTCCGAGAGATGCGGCAACAGGCGATCTGTGCAGTTCTGTGAATCGCAAGAGCCAAGCAGCGCAGCCACCGAGATATTTTCATAGAAAGCACAAAGTGCTTTCATAGGCGCATTAGTTGAGGCAGTTGCTTCATTTGTGGCGCTATTCAGCCACGCCTTTTTCGGTGAGCGACTTTTACGTTTCACACCTTTGTTCGGCATTTGTCTTTCCGGTGGCATTGCAGACGGTTGCAGTTTATCCGACACGCGCATCATATCCTTGAGATTCACACGCAACAATTGAAAGTCGACCGGAAATGGAATGCGGAATTTTTCATTCTGTGCACACGTGTAAAATTCGAAAAGCTTATTATGCATGTAAAGAACAGCATTGTCTGTCTTCCTACTGGCGCCATCTTTGCCACGTGTAAGCTGATCATCTTGCTCGACCTCTGTGTTGGGATCCTCAATAAGTTTACTTTTGTTAGGCGAAGCGTAATATGGTGAAACGGCATTGCCATCCGTTGGTTGCTGTTTGTTGCTGCTCTTTTGCGGCGTCACTGGCAGCTCGGGCGGTTTGCGACAGTCGCCACCGGTTTGTATAAAGAACTGTAACTCGAGTAAAGTCTTACGTAAATTTCGATTATTATACGAATAGAGCGATACTAAATCATCCAGTAGTATCGGACAATTTTCGATAAGGGCAAGCACTGAGAGAAACTTGCAAATGCTGAGCACATGTGGCGCTTGAAAGTGTATCGTGTTCTGCTGCATTAAACGCTGCAGATGTGAGCAATTTGGATCGCTGGCAACCACAATGACTGGTCGCTTTGAACTGGCTGCAAGCGTGTATATTGCATCTGTGAAACCGGCGTCAGTTTGTTCAAAGAGTATGTCGGCGTCCTCAATGAGAATCAATGATTTTCGTACACTTTGACTCGCATCATTTGAATTGTCCATTTCGCTTGCCTTCGCCTTTTTGTTTTTTTGTTTAGACTTCAAACCATTTAAGGACATTTTCAGCAAATGCTTTGATTGGGATGATTTTGTGTCCTTGCGTATCTGATGCGATTGCGTTGCCTCGAGCAATTCCTGCATTAACTTTTTACCCGTGCGACGCATGCCTGCATTTATTTCCAGTACATTAAAGTTCATATCGTTTGCCAACGCATAAACTGCATTCGTTTTGCCACTAGACGTGGGGCCAAGCAATACCATTGTATTGCTCACAGCTGAACTTGAGTTCGAATCATTCGCAAAGTCGAACGATTCATCAAACGTTTGCGAGTTACGTTGACTGCCGCTTGGACTGTTATTACCCACGCTGCTTGTGCACCAATTCGCCAGGAAATCGCGCAATTGCTGTACCGGCGTCAGGCCAACGAGCACTTGCTCGAACAGTAGCGGTTTGTACTTTTCGGTGAATAATAATTCACCATTGAGCGCCGTAGGTGGCGGTTTCTCATCCTCGCTCGCCGACGGTTCAAATGAACGACGTGAACTTCGCGTTACCACAAACGATTCATTCACCTGTTGTACATCTTGTGTAGTGTCAATGGCTCTGAAGTAGCGGTATTTTTCGCACATTTGATTGTAACATTTGTATGTGGGAAAACGTTCAAAATCGTTTTTCCATGTTTTTATAATGCCACGCTTGTTGTCAAGCGACGGCAGCGTATTCAAGCAGCATTCCGAACGCCATGGCGTCTGGAAATCAGCCGGTGTGCAATTGGTTATGTTACCCACATTGCTGGTAGCGGCACTTTTCGTTTTCCGCATGCGCTGTGGTGCGGGTGATGGCAAAACGAAAATATCATCATCTTCTGCACGAAGTTTAATGCGTGTTGTTGGTTGTTTTATGTTCAAAGCAGTCAACTCCTGTTCACTCAGCTGTAGCACATGCGACAGTCGCGGAAAGTGTTCATAGGTATCTTCATAGTGTTGTTCAAATTGTTTCTGTTTGGCTTGCTCTTGTTTGAGTTTTTCTGGCACACCTGAGCGCAAAAACTCCTCCCGTGCACGTAACTTGCTCGGGTCTGGACTGGGTTTTGGCATTTGTCGCACAAATAAGGGTGCCAGCTTTTTTGGTGTTTGCAACGTGCCTGAGCTACTGTCTAGATCGATGATTTCAATCGAATTTTCCATTGTCGGTTTCGTAGACGATTTGGTTTGATTCTTTTGTTTTTCCACCTTATCACCAACTGTTTTAACTATTTTTGTTGGACTTTCTTCGGCATCGTAATCATAACGTGCTTTGCCAACACAAGAACGTCTTGGACGACCAGAGGGTGTAGCTAAGACACCATCCGACGTGGACTCTGTTATGGCTCGAATGCGACGCCTTGGCGTAGTGCTGCTAGTTGGTGTATTCAGTTCGACTGGTATTCCTTTTTTGTTTTGTTTTGCATTTGCATCTTCCTCCGCTTTTGGCGTATCATTTCCTAAATCTTTAGGCGATTCAGTCTTTGGAAAATAGCCAAGTAAACTGTCTCGCTTTTTAGTTGGTGATGAGAGCTTTCCTAGAAATTCGGACGTTTCTGAATCCAGTGTAACTTGTGTCGGTGTTAGCTCCACTGAATCAACAGAGTCAATTGAAGTGAGTCGNGACGTTTCTGAATCCAGTGTAACTTGTGTCGGAGTTAGCTCCACGGAATCAACAGAGTCAATTGAAGTGAGTCGTTTTTTACGTGTTCGACCTTTTCCACGCTTTATTGACGATTTTTCTTTAACCATTTTCTGGTTAGTCGCCTCTGTCTTGTTGTCGCTTTCTTCGCCTTGTCTTGTTAACATTTTCTTCAATCTAGAAATAGATTAATGGTAATTAATGATTGATATCAATACATTTATCAAATGACTCACCGTTTTGCACGTTGTTCCAGATGCTCTTCAACATATGCTGCACGTGCTTCTTCCTCCATTTTTCGTTTTGTGCCGCCCTTACGATCAGCCCATTCTTGTAGCATCAGTTTCCGTTTAACGCGGGTAGGCGAATCCACGGCAACAGCCGATGGAGACATGGGCAAATCATGTCCGTCGACATTCGCTCCAATTGAACGGTTGCGGGCATTCATCATCAATTCAAAGACATTTGCGGGCTTTGCTGTCTTTGAACCTGGTAGTTGCTGATCAACTATCACCGCTTCCTTTACAGAGACTGACTCGTCTAAAACGACGATCGTTGGTGATTGTGAGTCTTTCTTTGGCGTACGCTGGAAGTGTTTCATAATGCTGACATTATCCGCCACCGGTAAGCTGCATTTTAGTGGACTCGATTTGCGTGGTTTGCTGCTTTTCGGTTTCTTCTCATGCGAATGCAAACCATTTTCTTGTGCTGTTTTTTCCCGTAATGGCTGCTTTGGTTTTCCGTCACCATTCAATTCCATTCTTCCACTCTCCTCCGCTAATTGTGCGAGCCTACGCTGCTCTTTTTTGCGCTTGTGCTTCTGACGATGTTTCTTTTTTACGGAGTTAAGTACCTCTTCCATGTTTTGTAGTATCAACTTTGAGTTTGTACTAGGCGGCTTCAGTACAAAAGGTGAAGTTGGCGAAAGTGGCGGATCAGTCACCTCAATGATTCCATTCTTTTCCGGCGTTTCAAGTTGATCCGCCTGCCCAAGAGCCAAAGGTAACGTCAGTTCTGTGGTTGTTCCAGTTACTGCTGTTGCTACTGTTGTTGCAAGTATGTCGGTCATTGTTTTTTAATTAGCATACTACTTACAATATGGGCAAGCACATAACCAACAGAAATGCAACAAATCAAAGGGAAGCAACCAAAAAGCGTACAATACTAAAGGGATCGAGATCTATAATAAACAATAAATATATGCAACAAAGAAAAATGCAACTAAGTAAATAACGTGACGAATACGACAACAGCAACTTAACGATCACGACGGGAAAAAAACCATGTTAAAAATGTTGCTCACCTTTGCTGCTTTTGTGTTTCGTTATTTTCTCACACGCACACAACAGAATTCCGCTTCTGCCACAGACTAAAAGACGTCAAAATCAATTTTGTATAACCTTTGCACAACCAACGCAACCTAATGCAATATAACTTTGCACAATCGACAACAATGCGAACACAAAATAATAATAATTTATTTAAAATTTAAGAGCCAGCAAAGAACGCAAAGTGCAGAAGAATGAAAAAAAGGCGCGAATAGAAAGCTCGCTGCTGTGTAACTCGCACCAGAGTTGTTAAGGTTCGATTGGCGTGGTGATAAAACCACACTGCAGTGTTAGCTTGGCGTATGTTGTGGTGCATTCGCTGGGCATGTTTCTTGTTCCTCCATTTAATTGGCCACCAGGGCCTCGTGTGCCCAAATCATCAGGCGGATTCCGTTAGACCATTTTTAAATAACGATTTGGCTGAAAAATCGATGTCATCAAAGAAATTACACTAGCTAACATAACATTGCGTTTAAATTCGTGAAAAAATTATAATACTATATAAAAAATATAAACNATATAAACTCGACGCATTCAGTCAGCTGTTATTTGTCAAACCGGTAACCAATTGTTTCTAACGAGTAGTCGTTTAGCCCGTTCATTTTTCCGAATATGTTTTTGTANAAACCGGTAACCAATTGTTTCTAACGAGTAGTCGTTTAGCCCGTTCATTTTTCCGAATATGTTTTTGTATCTCATATCATTCAATTTTATTATCTTAAGTGAAACCCATTAAAGTAGAAAAATTTTTAAGTAATAAATAATGAATATTTAACGCAAAAAATTGTTTTGTACCCGTAATGGATATAGTTTATTACAATCTACACCCCTAATCGCTCTCCAGGTGGGAGTGACAATGTAGACATTTTGCAAATTTTTTCAATTCAGTGAAAACACAAAAAGTTATTTGACTAGACTTTTTGTTAAGATATCTACACAAAAAATCTCTAGTGTAAGCAAAGCTTAACATTTCTGACGAGTATCTACTAACTCGTTTCTATCGAGTAATATCATTGCGTATTTGCACTCGTATTTATGCCATCTCCATTCCGGCATTTGTAACGATTATTCGTATGTGAAAAACAATCACACAACACATACAACTTTTG
>JXPM01007062.1:0-11953 GCA_001014415.1 Phortica variegata | reverse complement strand
TTTTTGCGGCATGCAAAAAAACCCAAAAAAAAAAAAAAAAGAAAAAGGCACAAAAGTAAAATGCAGATTTCTGATATTTGTTAACTGTGCGAATCAAACGCTGAGAAGTTTGCGCTCTTGAATGTCTCAAGGCGGCAATCGAAATGACAGCAGCAACACACATGCACACACATGCATGAATGAGCGACGTTGGGCGAAGAAAACTTCGCAATTGTCGCCGCCAACGTGAGTTTTGTCATTTATGTCTTCTAACAACATAAATGTGTGTTTGTTTTTGTTATGTTATGAAACTTATTAAACATTGATGGCAAAAGGCAACGCTTCGGGCCAGAGCTGTCAAAGAGAAGCGCACTCGGGAACAATGACTTTGAAGACAATTTATCTGTTATGATTTGAGTTTGAATCACTTAGAAACACATACAATTCCCTTCTCAGCACACTCCCCCAAGTGTCAATGTCAACAGTGGCGTCACAAGCATGACTTTACCATTGGTAAGCATCTTGAACCGAGACGTCGCACTCAGCGCCCTCTGCCCTTTGCCTCGTGCCTTGTGCTTTGTGCTATTTAACGCTAAACTCAATTGAAGTGAGTTTGTTTAAGAATGACTTAAAATTTGTTCCTTTCTTCATTCATTCATTCTTTCTTTCTCTGCTGCTTTCATTCGTTCTATTCATTGCTTGCTTGCCACTTGAGTTTGAGCTTTTGTCTATGTAAGGCGACGCTTTTAAGCGACTTTTAATTAACAAGCGGCAGCTACAAGGATTTAAGTATCTTATTGCAAGCGCACAGACGCACACACACAAAGAAATAAAGAGCTGGGGCAGGGGGCGTGAGTGACGAAGGCTGGAAGCATAGTNCAAAGAAATAAAGAGCTGGGGCAGGGGGCGTGGGTGACGAAGGCTGGGNGGAAGCATAGAATATGCATAGCGTAGCGTTTGTCTCATTTTCTGTTACTTCCTTTTGCGTTGTCTTGTCGTGTCGTGTCTTGTCTTGCAAACTGCTCTCGTTGGCTGTCGCCATATTGAAATTCATTAACATGGCGTCGCGTTAATGTGGCAAGTTGAATATTTATAGCATAATTCTGTGCTGAACCGAACAGAGACTGAGTAGGTGTGCGAATGTGAGTGTGAGTTGGCTGCATGCGAAAGCGCTACATCAAAAATGCCATTGTGTGGCATAGAAATTAATTAATATTCTTGGAGACAAGCCGCATACTTATTCATACACACACAGACAGACACACACAGACGCACTCACACACGCAACGCTGACTTTAATGAAATAAGGGAAAGAATTTCTTGTTATTTTTATATTTTTATGCGCATTACACGTCTCAAGCAACAAAGTTGATTTTGTTTAAGGCGAATTACTTATTTTTTGTGCTTCTTTTTTTCCTTTTTTTTCCGCTTTTGTTTTTGTTAAGCACTTTGCATGCTCGTTGGCCAGCATAACAAGCACTTAGCCGAGGTTTTTATAGCGCAAAAAACATAATGAAGTTATAAATTAATAATACAAAAAAAAAAATAACAAAAACAAAAAAAAAGAGCTTCGCTATTGAAACTTTTTTATAATTTTAATGAGTAGCAAATTTTGATCGACGATTAATGTATAAGTGCTTGCATAACCTTTTGTTAGCCACTTGTGACTCAAAGGGTCCATTAAATCGCATTCGATTTTTTTAAATTTTCGAATTCATTTGAAATGTTTTGTTTTGGCTGGACAACTGAGATTTCTAAGCGAACGAGGCGCATTGTTCGTGATGCATAAATTGATAACAAGTGGCAGCACTCATCATCGATTGTTATCGGTCGCTTTAATGCATGGCTTGCATAAGTTATCGCTAAGAAATCATGAATGTTACTTTTTGTTGCTTTTTAATCATAGAGTAATTATCATATAGAGTGGAAAATGAATTCTTATCTCATACTATGTATGTATACTCAAGAATTTCCATAAAAATACCAAAAAACCCACTACATTTTTAATGAACTCTTATGTATACATACAATTCCTAACAACATACGCTAAGTTGCCGCTAAAAAAACGATCGAACTCAAACCGTGATGGTGATGCGGATTNCGCTAAGTTGCCGCTAAAAAAACGATCGAACTGAAACCGTGATGGTGATGCGGACCNCTAAGTTGCCGCTAAAAAAACGATCGAACTCAAACCGTGATGGTGATGCGGATTGTAATTGTGTATGAGAGAAACGCAAAACGCGAAAATAGTTCATTTTCCAATCTATATGATTATTACTCTATGTTTTCAATTATGTAGTGAAAATAAAATCGTGAATTTACCAAATTTTATGTTTAAAGTCACATTCGAGTCATCTGCAGAAGAAGTCAGCAAACAAGATGTTATTATTAAGCCCTGCACATGAGCTTCGAGCAAACGTCGACCGCACATACTAAGTACAATGCAATCATCTCGAAAATCTCCGAAACAAAGCAGCAATGCACATTGAGGCTCATACACAAACGTATGCATGACTAATCGAATAGCCAAAAATCCGCATGACTAACGAAAAAAGCGTTGAAGCTTCAAAGGCAAAGCAGCCTAGACAAAGATAACGTAGGCAGTCAGTACATTGATATGTGTGGCATGGTTACTGAGGGTGGAGATGAGTTTTGTAAATGTGTGGCGCGAGTAGGAAGGGAGGCTGGGTTAGTGCTCATTGCGCACACAAGCAAAAACGTTAAACTTAATTACAACGTTAACTGTTTCCTCACGTCAAGCGTAATGAACGGAAATGAATTCATAAAAGTGTGTGTTTGACGCCTGGCAAAAGTGTAAATAATATGTGACACTATGTGTGTGAAGGAGTAGTGTTCGNTTGACGCCTGGCAAAAGTGTAAATAATATGTGGCAGTGTGTATCTATGTGTGTGAAGGAGTAGTGTTCACATAGAGACGATCATAGTCAGCGTGAGTTGAGTTGAGTAGAGTTGAGTAGAGTTGAAAAGCAGCTTAAAAAGCATTTCAATAGCGACATCAAGTCACACAGACACACATGAGCTCGTGGCAAAAATGAAAAGCGCCACAAAAGCGCGCATACACACACACACACACACACAGACACACACAAAAACAACCACATGTGACACCATAAAGCCACAGTGGCTTAGAGTGCACGTTTGGTATGAGCGCCATATTTAAAAGAGACACACAAACAAAGCACACAGACAGATAGACAGACACACACACACACACACATGTACATAAGCGTTGGCATTAAAATCGTTTAGAGGACGCTCGAAAAAGCGACAAATGCGTCATATTCAAATATTAAAACGACTTTTTAGACACTAACACAGCCATTGTGCAGATTGCATGTGTATGTGTGTGTATGTGTGTATTTCCGTGTCTATATTTAAAGGAAAGCACACGCTCTGACGCGTACTTAATTTAGAGAATAACAAAAAAAAAAAACAAACTACAATAAAATAAAAAATAAAAATGCACAAAAACAAAAACAAAAACCATATGCTAACAACACACACACACACTTACATTAATACAAACAACATACACAGATACACATACACTACAACAAAACAAATGCGCTCAATTAAAGATGGCGTCTGCCTAACCGACTGTAATAACACATTAAAACACGGTCTGACTGTAAGTGTATGAGTGTATGTGTATTACACAAAAGTGTTGTACAATGCCTGCTTATGACATTTATTTGAAGTTCAGTTCACGCACTAAGGCACATGCAAAGCAGCACACAAAGAATAAAAGAAGAAGCCTCAACTTCTTCATCAAATCTAAGATAATTAAAGTGCTTAACATTGCCGAAGTCAAAGCAACAGCAACAACAACGATGCCAGACATCAAGTACAACCAGCAGCGCCACTGCCAAAGCCACCGGCACCGCCCATCGCAACCGCAATAACCGCCACAATCAATCTTCAGTTTGCCTCGTGATTTTCNCTGCACAAGTTGAGGCATCATCATCAACGTTGTCTGGCTTCAACGTTGCTCACCGCTCAGCCACTTTGACTTGACTTGATTTACACAAACTGCGCCAAAATTCAAATGTGCGCGCTTATCTTCAACGAAATATTAAGATTTTCCGGCCATTACGATTTGATAACAACAACAATGTACACAACTTTTCCGACAGTTCAATTAATAAATGAAATCACGTATACGCCAAGTAAGCTCGCCTGTGCCTTCAACGCAAAAACTATAACCATTTTCATTAACGACAACATTGGCGCACAAATCGACGTACTTCCTGACAAATGTTGCCATTTTGAAAAGTGCCTGCCCCCTCTTCATTGCTCAACACACGCCATTTTGCTAATTGCTGCAAAATCAATTGCTGCCAAATCATGAGCCCAACGCAACAAAGGTTTCCCGCGTGTGTTTGTCTGTGTGAATGAAAGCCTGTGCGCCTAAGTAAGCTAAATTAAGAATGTTAATTTAAAATTTAACGTTTCAATGAATTTCATTACTTCTTTTTTTGCGTTCTTTTGTAGCACAAAATGTGCACAAATCAAGCTTCATGACAGACGGCGGTGCACGGCACGTGATAATGTCTGCTACTTTCAGACTATGCTAATCATTGTTGTCTGTACTCATAATGATGATGATGATGATGATTTCGGCGTTGACTTTGTTGAAGTTTGCTCTTTTGCAGCCGTCGTTGTCGTCACCGTTGAGCAATCAACGACGCTTCGCTCATAAATTTATCAGCGCAGAAAATCATCGCTGTTAATGCTCTCAACAAAGAAAGCAATATATATATTCGATAGTTAAATTTTCATGCGCTGAAATATTGTTGTACTATGGCAACAGATATGTGAGATAAGGAGGTGGGGAGTAACGNGATAGTTAAATTTTCATGCGCTGAAATATTGTGGCAACAGATATGTGGGAGTGACTTGCTTCAATGCAATGAAAGAGAATCTTTCATGATGCTCAGAAAATTTTATATACTACATATATCTTTTTTTTTGCTAATTAAATAAATCTTCAAATGAGATCATCTGCAAATAAAAATGCACTGAGAGAGACTTTATACAATATTCGTATTTTAAATTAAACACCTTTCTTGGAGACCCATAGAAACACATCTGTGGCAATCAAACGATCCAATTCAGAAGTATCTTCTACAGAACTAACTTTGCTATGTTAATTGAAAACTTCATTATATCTCTACAAGAATTTTGGCGACCTCAAAAAAAAAAACAAAANACTAACTTTGCTATGTTAATTGAAAACTTCATTATATCTCTACAAGAATTTTGGCGACCTCACCTTCTAAATTGTATATAATTTAAAATAAAATATATGCAAGGTCTTTAAAACAATGGAAAAAAAAGGAAAAAATATAAACTCAAGCGAAACCTTCTTTTTCGCAAATTTCTCAAACAAAGTCAGGACATTATGATGCGTTTCTTTTAACAGCGAAAGCCAAAGTAATGAAAATTGAGCAGGACCAGACAATTGAAGTGCAGGCATTAAAAAACAATAAAAACAGACGAAAACGAAGCAAAAGCTAAAAACACAAAAACGAAATATAAAATAAAATAAATAAAAATAAAAGAAAGACATTAAAAGCAAAATAATAACAGCATAAAAATGTCGCACCGCATGAACTTAATGACCACTTTACAGTCGAACGCCCACAGCGGCGGCATCCTCACACACCACGCCCACTATAGCAACTGACTGCAAGATTGTTCTCACCGTCACCGTCACCGTCAACGTCAACACCATCATCATCACCATCATGACCATCATCGTCGTCGGTGTTGGCATTGGCGTTGGCGTTGGCAAGTCATTAATGGCGTAAAGTGAATGTCGCGTTAAGTCAGGCAACGCAAATTAAGCGCATTTACAATACTTGGAAAAGCATTACCTTGAATTATATTCAAGCGCTGATGACCTTACCTGCCGGAAAAGAAGTTGCAGTGGCTGCCGGAGAAGTGAAGGCTAAAAGACAGATCTTTTTTTATTGCCGATCATTTTATGGTTTTACTTAAATGCGAAAATATAAATTTACTAATGAAGCCAAAGTGTTGCCAATAAAGTTTTTAAAAGGCACATCATTGAAATTGTTTGCATATGAGTGCTCCAAATGTTGAAAAATCCAACACCTGTGATGAAAAATTAAGTCACATTGAACTTCAAAGTTACCTTTAATTTTTAATGATAATTTTAAATGTTATTTAAAAATAAACGATTAATTAATTGCAATTAATAATTTGTTGGTCATATAATTTTTAAATCCATTTGTACATTNTTAAATAATCGATTAATTAACTGCAATTAATAATTTGTTGGTCATTTAAACAAATAATTTTTAAATCGATTAGTAAANTTTTTAAATCCATTTGTACATTTTTTTTCCATCACTAGCAAGATATTCTGTTGAATTTACTTGAGTCAAGCCTGTGAAGAAAAAAGATTCCTCTATTTTCTTCTTTGTTTCTGAGCTTAAAAATGAACTGCCGTTTGTGAACTGACGTTTCATTCAACATAGGCGTATGTCGTATAGTTTTTCGTATGTGATTTTTGAGAACCTTGGACTTATGTTTATTGTAAGATCTTCTTACACTTAGATGAAGTAATAAAAAATTTTGTTTTTAAAACTAAAAAGTCGAATTATGTTTAAAATTTATATCTTCTTACACAAAATGAACTCAATTCAAGCAACAAGTATGCAGATTGGCCGCCGCTTTTCATGTCTGCCAGATTGTCTTCATTGTATTGCGATTGAAGTGATAAAGCTTTACACTTGTACACAAATAACTCGTTCAGTCATTAACTGCTTACAGCTTTGAAGCCATTTAGCACTGCTTAACTACAACGAAACTGCAAAACTTGTGCTATGTAACTCGTCTATGAAAGGCCAAAAACCGAAAAACAGAAAACAAAAAATTTTATTTATAAATTTCATTCAACCGTTGAGCGTCATTACAGTTTGGCTTGTAAGTAACAACTTCTGCTACACATTTGGCCCAGTTTGGTAGCGTCACCCCTTTCGTCGGCGCTTTGGTAAGTTCAAGGCATCGCACAATTTCAGTCTTGGCCCAAAATGAAATTGTCGCCAAAGTTTATAGAATTTATTTCATTTTTGTTTGAGCATTTCTATTTACTATTTTCAGACTGTGACTGTGGCAGTGATTGTGTCTGTAGCTGTAACTGGTATACAGGCTTCTTTCTTAGTCGCAGTCGTTTACTCGGCTTGCGGCAGAATCCATTTCCGGTCGTCCGACACGTTGTTCAAGTCAACGTCACACTTCTACCACGACCATTCGCCTACTAACACTAACAAAATACGCAATATAAATAAATACATATATACATACATATATACAGACAAAGACCAACAAATAAATAATGTATGGTGTCGCCGGCATTTTAATAGTTTTGTTCTTTTAGCTCAGTCAATGCTGGCAAAGGGCAGCGGGTTGGCGGCAGCGGCTTTTACAACACTGTCCGCCAAAGAAAATAAAGTTTTGCAACTTGACAACAACGACAAAAATGAAGCAACAAAAGTGTAGTAAAAGCATTTTGGGTCTACGAACGCAGCTCTCTTGGCGCACTTGAAAGCAAAAAAAAAAGCGAAAAAGCGAAAAATAAAAAAATTTCGTAAACGAACTTCCGCCAAAATGGCTTGCCCTGCCATATTCAACCGCAGCGACTGCTGTTGCTGTTGCTGCCGCTACCAATGCTGGCATTGCTGCTCTGCCAAAAGCCAAAGAGAAATTCAATCGGCTTTCTTTGATACCCATTACGAATGCTGCCTTTTCGACTGCTACTGAAATCTGCCACTGCCGGTTTTTTGTTTGTTTTCTTTCGATCTTTTTTTTTATACAATTCTTTTATTCTTTTGCTTGCCTGCGTTTTTCTTTGGCACTTCTGTTGGGTTTTTTTGTTAGTTTTTCGGCTGTAAATTTTACAGCATCGTTTATAGTCGAACGCTGCCCTTAATGGGCACAAACATAGAACAGATTTGCGGCATACACACTCTCTACGCTCGTTTTCCACTTCTATCTGCTGTTTTTCTTGGCACTTCGGCTTGGAAACTATAAGCGAAGGCAAAAGTTATGGCTTTGAAATCTTCATGCATAAAAAAACTTCTATTGAAACTGTGAAAAATTGAAAATCTTGAGCTTTGCCTGATGAAATGAACATGGTTATAGCCTCAGACACACACACACACACACATCGAGTTGAGTAAAGCGATAAAAAAAGNCATGGTTATAGCCTCAGACACACACACACACATCGAGTTGAGTTTTCTATGCTGTAAATAAAGCGATAAAAAATAAATAACATATGCAAATAGCGTGCTTTAAATATTAAATGCTTTTGCCTTGAGTTGAGTTGAGTTCTTCAACATCATCTCCATTTTGGCTTGTCAATGAACATGTATTTAAACTGCCAGGCGAAACAAATTCATTTCACTTGAAATGCGCAAATTTGAAAATTCGCATTTTTCAAATGTTTTTAATTTCAACAATTTAATTTGTTTTTTTCTTGTTTTCTTTTTTTTTTTTTGCGCTTTGGGTATCTCAACAAGCAAACGTTGGAAAAAATGTTCATGCAATCTGCGCAGCTCAGCTAAGCTTGAGCATTTTAAAAGCGCTCGACCAACTTCAGCGTCACTCACTCAAAATTAGGTGGAGGGCGTGTAGCATCAAGTGGCAGTCAGCTCACACCGCTGTCGCGCCATCAGTCAACGCTGCATCGACGGCACTTAATTTAACAGATTTGCATAAATGAGCTCGAGCGTTGGCGTGGGCGTGGGCGATGGTGATGTTGGTGGCAGGCATTCGAGTCGTGTTGAGCATCAAGGCGGACCAACATGACATGACACGAGGTCAACAAATCAAGCAAGCCGAAAACGACGACAAAGTTTTTTTTTTTTCTTTCTTCTCCTTCTCCTTCTTTTGCTTTTATTTGATATGCCACACATTCTTTGTCCTTTATGTCGTCATGTCGTGCCGCCATTCATGCCATTTTGCTTCATCTTCTTATTTTGCAAGCAAATTTTTTATTAAAAAACCGTAAATGCGCGCAAGCTATTAAAAAAGTATTTACAAAGTATTTTGAGCCGCTAAAAAGTTCTATTCTTTTTATGCAAAGAGGCTGAGAAAGATAAAGAGAGAGTGAGAGGGATGTATGCAGAGGTGTCCTTTGCTGCTTTTGGTAAAGTATAAGTTTATATTGTAGTCGGGCTGAGCAACATGAGCGTTCAAGAAAAACTTATAAGATAAATTACAAGGCTGGCATGATTAATGATCGTAAATACTTGGGTTACCTGCTCGACTCGGTTGTCTCGCTTTTCTCATACTGTTGTTGTTGTTATATACATAATTTGTCTTCGTATTTGCCGAAAAACAGAAATGTTCAAATGTATGTGTGTAAATTCTTTATTGGCAACAAGCATGGGCGTTTTGTTGCTTCCGCAAAAAGTGTGCGCAAATTACTAAAACAACAACAACACTAATAACAACAAAAAAAAAAACCCTTTTACAAATGAAGCATGATTTGTTTATTATTATCTTACATGTGTCAGGTGTGAGATGACTTTTGGTTGCCAAGTGCACAGTAGCGAATTTTTACAAGCTGCGAACAACAACAACAGCAAACCAAAATCGACTAAAGGTGTAAGTTTTCTTAAATATGAGGGAAGGTTAAATTTGGCTCTGCTNCAACAACAGCAAACCAAAATCGACTAAAGGTGTAAGTTTTCTTAAATATGAAGGAAGGTTAAATTCGGCTCTGGCGAAAATCCAATGAAAAGGCAGAAAAATTGTGGAAAGTTGGCTTTGCTTTGCAATACTACAATTTTTTAGGATTTTTTTGTGAAATTTTTGGCNATGAAAAGGCAGAAAAATTGTGGAAAGTTGGCTTTGCTTTGCAATACTAAAATTTTTTTAAGGATTTTTTTGTGAAATTTTTGGTATTTTTTTATATTTTTGGGAAAAATATTTCAAAAATATTATATTTTTTCTTGAACTTTTGATAGTTAAGCGTGCTAAATGTATTTTTGCTTGTTCCTAATTGCAGCATTTAAAATTGTTTTAGTTAAAAATCTATAATTTGTATTATAAAATATTCAATGTGATGGAAGATGTTCCAACTGGGCACTTTCGTCACATTGAGTTGCTAATTTGTGAATATTTTTCAAATCTAACGTAACTGACGAACATTTATGGTCATAAACATTAACAACTTCACAGCTAATCAACATGAACAACATGGCAGCAACAGTAAGCAACCCAAATCAGACAACAAAGAAACCCTCACACACACACTTACACACACACATGCCTAGAAATGAAATCAAAGCCGAACAGAACACAATAAAACAAATCAGAGAAATGATTGATAACACTTGTCAATATTTCATAAAATGTTGATTTGTTCATTTTATTGTTTACATGCATCACTTTTCACCTACAACAAAAACACTAACACACACACACATACACTAATACATATATAAGCGCAGTCTATGTCATTTTTTGCAGTCATTTGCTTTTATAAGTGTCTGTGTGTGAGTGTGTGTGTGTTTGCCAATTTCATGGCAGTTGTAGTTTTAGTGGTTGTTGTTGCTATTGTTGTTGCTTTTGATAGCACAATTCACTCGTCGTTCTCATGTGCTTTGTTATTGCTGTCAATACCAACAACATGTTTATATGCTGTTATTTTGATTATTTCCAACAACACATTCATCAATGGCAACACAGCAGGACACTGACAGAAAATGAACACCGCGCATCCTTCCACCACCCGCCATGTGTGTGTGTGTGAACAACAACCAAGGGCGATCAAGTGCAGTGTATTGAAGCTGCACAGCAAATCATAAAACATTTCAGTTTATTTGTTTAGTAAACTTATAACTTTTTTCCTTCCATTATACATATTTGAACTTTATTATTTTTATGAAAAGCATCAAACTAAAAATGTGCTTGTGATTTATTAATGGAGTTTTATTTGACAAAAGTAATTTAGGAAGTAAATAAATAAAATTAAGAACAACTCATTTAAGTATTCTCACACAAACGAAGTTGACTTAATTGAAATATTTCATTATTTGCAATTTTCGCTTAAGTTGTTCAAAGCGTAGAACAAAAATGAAACTTAAAATTGAATCTAACGCAAAAATGTGCAAACAATTCAATGCTAAGCTTTGCTCGCTCTACTGTAACCGGAAAATTATTTGCGCAAATCGAAAATCAAATGCATCAAAAGCGCAACGAAGCAAAGAATGGCAACGGGGGGTGGGGGTAGAATATACAATACTTTGTGCAAGAAAGAACACACCTGCAAAAAAAAAGGACATAGAGGACACAAAATATAAAATGCGACAAAAGAATTTTTCAATATTGCAACAGATGTATGACGCAGTCAATGCACAGAGAGGCAACAGCGGCAAAGCATTGCGTATACGCTCTGTGGGTCAGTCAAAAAAAAGATATACAAGTATGCAATGCTGCAGTAAGCGAAATATGTGCATTGAATAACTGACAAAATTCAATGGCGAACAAATGAAAACAGTGCAAAGCAAGTGAAATGAAAACGTTGACAAAATCCAAATAGAAGACTAAAAATAACGGTGACCGTGACGCTCATGGCGTTAGTGATGGTGATGGCGTCGTTGCCAACAGAAGCGGAAGCGGAAGTAATTGATTTGTGTGTGTGTGTGTGTGTGTAAGTTGTTGTTGTTTTTTGGCCGATACACAACAATCCTGATCAAACGGCTGCTGGCCGCCATTTTGTATTGTTGATTGAGAATGAATGTACGCATAAGCCAAACTTGTATGCGCGAATTAACGTGGCCTTAAACAGAAAGCAAGCAAATTTTACGTATAGCAATGTAATTACAAAGGCATGGGATTTGAAAGAGACATTTTAATGCATTGCAATGCAACAGAACGAAAATAATGTGCCAAATATTTGACGCATTTTGTTAAAAGAA
>JXPM01007060.1:8717-26840 GCA_001014415.1 Phortica variegata | reverse complement strand
TGCAGCGGCGTCAAGGAAACAACGCAATGGGTCGGTCGTCGGCAACATGTCAAAACCATCAACTGCCGGCAACAACAACTGAGCGCACACTCGAAGCGCGCCCAAAAGAGACAAGCCAAATGATTTACAACGCAAAAGAGCAAAAAATAAAACAATTTATTGTACACCATGATCGCCAACTAAGAGAGCACAAACGCTCAGTTAAAAAAATAGTGCAAAAAGCGCAATGATGCGTTTTTGTTTAAAAGTCGCTGCGCAGGCGCCGAACAGCAACAGTCGAAACTGGCAACGAGTTGAAGTAACAACGTTAACGAGCGACGCGTTTAAAAATTGTAACGAAGAAAAAAGTGTTGCCAATGCAAAACGAGTGAAAAAAGTAAAGTGCCAACGAAGTAGAAAGAAAGAAAAAAAAAAGTAGCATGCCTACGAAGCCAAAGCGATAAAGAAAGCAAAGAAAGTTGTGCAAGACGAACGAAAACAAACAAAAGCGTGAGGGAGACTTCAAAAACCAAAAAAAAAAATAAAAAATACAAAAATAAAAAAATAACAAGAAAACGCAGCAAAGCAAAGCGTAAAGCGCAAAAATTAACAACTGCCAACTGTAAAAGCCATAATCGAATCGAAGAAGTCGAAGAAGTCGCCGGTCGTTCAGTCGCTCATTTACTCGCTCACTCACTCAGTCCGGTCGGTCGATTGGTCAAGTCGTGGAGCGCAAGTCATTGTCGTATCCAACATTATTATTTGGGTAAAAGTGAATCTGTTGTCGGTCGCAGTGGACGTGTCTTGCTGAGCTATAAGCAACGTAAAAAAATACGCGTAATATTTTGTCTTAATTTTAATTGGCTTTGATTAGCTTATTATAAATTAGTCATTCGCTGCAACGAACGCACGCACAACATGAAGGTAAGTTCAGGCTGGCAATGCGTAGGAGTTCAACAGTTAAAATAACTCAAAAAATAATAAAATGCGTACAATTTAATCGTTAAATCGACAAAAGATACATATGAACGTCTTTGTAAACGTCATCGGCATCGTCATCATCATCAACTGGCGTGCAAGTGAAAGCGTTTCATTTACCAAGTGACAATAACCAAATTTGTGTGTTCGAGCCCAAAAACGTCAAATACTTTTTTGTGTTTTGTTTTTGTAAATATAACAAGTGAAAACCGATTTATGGACAATAATAATATTGACAAANAAAAAAAAAAAATAAATAACTGCAGAAAACCAACTATGCAATTCGTTGAATTGAATACTTGTTGTTGTTATTGTTATTGTTTGGTGCAATCGACAACAAGTTCAAGTGCAGACAATGAACGCTTTTTGAATGCGAAAAAAAACTATAATAAAATAGAAGAAAAAAAAATAGAGAAAACCAACTTTGGCCAAATTGTGAAAATATATAATATATTGTACAATATATATTACACTTGCAAGAGTTGCAACGCATCACTGCAATGCAGCAGCGCATGCGTAACTAACAAACAGATAGACAGTTACACAGATACAAATAAACAAAGATGAAATAAATTCAAATGTTTTATTTTATTACACAATCATGCTTGAGCGCTAACCCAAAAATCTCAATCACAAGCGGTTAAAGCGGTATGAGGCACACATTATGAATTACATCATAAGAAAAAAAACAAAAATATCACAAAATCACACAAAANGAGGCACACATTATGAATTACATCATAAGAAACAAAAAAATATCACAAAATCATACAAATAACTAATGAAAAGAGACATTCAATGAACGATGGCGGGGACAGCGCGAAAGAGAGAGAGCGAGAAAGACGGGCAAGTAGCAAAAGACGCGCATAATTATTATGTCAGCTGAACTGAATTTTTTTTTTTGNCTAATGAAAAGAGACATTCAATGAACGATGGCAGAGACAGCGCGAAAGAGAGAGAGATCGAGAAAGAGGGGCAAGTAGCAAAAGACGCGCATAATTATTATGTCAGCTGAACTGATTTAACATTTTTTTTTACTAAAAGAAAAACACTCAAAACCGAAATTTATGCAAAAACAAAAGTTGATAGATGTGAGCAAACGTCGACAAATGTCAAGTCAGACTGACATGAAAGTCACATGTAGTCTATATGAATTGTTGTTGTTGTTTTTTGTAGGCATGTACTGTAAAAATGAGACCTACGACAATTATTTCAGCCAAGTTGGGCAACAAACACGCATTCATAAATATTTGTCATATTTGAATTTGTGTGCCAGATACATTTGTAATGCTCATCACTTTGTTGTTTTGTGGTTTGGTTTTCTTATGTTTTTTTCTTTTCTCGACAATTGACCGCAAAGACTGCGAAGAGGAGTCGCTGCGAGTGACTTTCACTTAGTAGTATATGACTTGGGCAGTTTTAATGACTTACTTTAGTAAGAGGGAAACACTTTGATTTATCTACCATCATGATAACTTAATTAAAAAATGTGTNTTGATTTATCTTCCAATTTTTTTTTTGATATAACAATCATGATAACTTAATTAAAAAGGCACATGCTCTTCCAAATTGCGGTCAAGTAATTATTTCTGGCTTGTTTGGTTTACTTCATAAATTGAGCCAAAAGCAGTTTATCAAAAAAATTATTACAAAATAATTTGATAACAATTTAAAAAATAAAAGAAAAATCGTTTTTTGTTTTAAGCATTCATAGTATTATTAATTAAAAATTGCATAACATTTTATTTGAGTAATTAAATTGCTCATCAAAAATACCTACGCGAAGTTAAACTACCAATTTATAAAGCACCATCATCATAATTAGTGCATTTATATTCACAATGCAATTTTCATTGTTGGCCAAATTATGATTGCCAATAACTTTGCCAATGTTAAACCATTTTGATGTTCAAAATTATAGATTGTTTATAGTTGTTGCTAAAATATTGTGCAAGTCATGCACAAAGCCAAAGTCAGTGAGGAAAGTAAAAATGGGCGGCAATGGGCGGCCGCGAAAAAGGTATTAAAAAGCAATTAAATATTAATTGGATTGCCACACAGACAACGCCTCGTTTTATGAGTGAATGTGAAATATTTGATTTCAATTTTTTTTTTATATTTTAATAATATCAAAGCCTTTGAAGGCTCAAACAAACAAAACGATTTAATTAATGACTGACAAATGCAAATATTTACAAATGTAAGCAAACGTTTTGCACAAACATGCATATTTATATCAAAGACGATAAGTCGATAAGTCGCCAATTAGCAATATCGCTAGTGCAATCAACCATGAAATTGAGGATGAACGCTGCAACACGACTGAAATAGTCCAAAGTCGTTCAAGTGAAACAATAACTCTTTTGTTTTTTAGATTATGTGATTATGCATATGCAAAAATTTGTAGCAACAAAAAAAGAAAAGAAAAAATGAAATGAATACATGCGAAAATATGAAAAATGACATGACGACATTTAAAAAAAAAATGCATGCAGGCAATTACATGCACACGCACACACGCATTGAGAGTGAGGGAGAAAGAGAGACGCGTTATCCATGCAGCAAATGTTGCAAAATGGTGAAAAGCTGACAACAAAAAAATATAATAAAAAATAAATTGAGTTTTGCAATCCGGCAAGTGTGATTTGTGCGAATTATGTAATATTACACTTCGACACACATACACAGACACACATGCAGACAACATTAATTATGAAAGAATATATAATAGACTGTGTAATTAAATTGTAACATGATTAAGTTGATATTTCAGCTCTACTGTCTCGCACTGCTACTCACTCTGCCCCTATTGAGCCATGCTTATCCAACGGCCGATGAGAAAACGCTTTCATTGGAGGACACAGACGTGGACAGTGATCATAGCGAGAGTGTCAAAGATTCACAGCTCTCTAAACGTTCCGGCAGCTTTGATTATGTTGCGCACCTGAAGTCTGGCTTGCTCTCGAGCATTGGTCAGGCATCGGCATCAATTGCCTCCGGCAGTTCGGGCGGCAGTTCATCACACAACACCGACAGCTATAAATCGCACGATGTTGTGGTGCATGTAAGTTGTCAATTATATATATAAGACATTGATTTTTATCGCTTGACTTTCATATGGCTTTCACTCATAGGGCAATTCTGTCGATTACGATCCGTGGTCGTTCAAGAAATCGGTGCTCAATACCATTTTCCAAGCTGTGAAGGCTATCACGGGCGGCGTTACTGCGCTTAAGGGTCAACTGATTAAGGGCAGCGGTTATGCGCTCAGCGCTAGCGGCAATCTCGTTGCTGCCTCTGGCGACAAGGTCACCGATGTGGGCAAAGCGATCATCAATTCGGCGCACATCAATTCGCACACCTATGCCACTAGTCACAGTGGTGGCTATGTGCATCCCTTCGCCAAGCTTAGCTCACTGTCAGGCGCCTCTTCGGGCGGCAGCAGCGGCGGCAGCAAGGGACACGGCCCGGCACCCGTCATACACACTGAGAGTAAGTATGGACTTTTGCTGAAGCAAATGAATCCGTTGGTCTTTTGAAAAACGAAAACTTCAAATAAAATGTTGTTTATTTAAATAATATAATTTTTATTTTTTTTTTTTGTTTTTTAAATACAACATTTTAACTACAAATCATGCATGAAATGCGCTGCAAATATGTAACATGCTGAAAGCAGTAAACAAAGAAAACCAACAAGAAAATGCATATTATTAAGTCACTAACTCAGCGAAGCGCAACAACAGCGGCAGCGAGTCTCTAGGCTCGGCTTAGCCAAGTTCAGCGACGATGGTCCACAAGCCAAGCACGCAAAACGGAAGACTCGTTTAGCTTTGTGCGGACGCACACACACTCATACTCATACACACAGTCACTTTTGTTGTTATGCCATTTAACCAGATCACGTTCACTGACCTGCGCCAAACCAGCCGCAAACTTCGTCGCCAACAGCGATGCTGGCGACTTTCGATTTCAATTGCAACAAGTTTAGTCTTAGACATTTTCCGTTCGACATTTGTGTGCCTTCTTTGGCCGCAGTTGAAAAACAATAACAATTTGTTATGACCAAAATTTGCTAAAAGTCTTCTACAAATGGCAATGCCATTTGAAGTCTTTGCCTATTGACAAGTTTCTGCTGTGCCATAAAATAAACCATTTTTTTTTGTCTTCTTTTAATTATATTTACACTTTCAAAACATTTTACAGCCATCACCAGCTACGAGATACCCAGCGGCCACTCAAGCTACGGACCACCATCGAAACCGCCTACGTACAGCAGCGCCACGCATCAATATCTGCCGCCAGCGGGCGCTAGTTACACATCAAGCGGCGGTGGTGCGCCATTCAGCCATTCAGGACATGCCGCATTTGAGGCACCGCAGAGCAATTACTATCCAAGTGCCTATGGACAAGAAGGTGCGTAGCCGATTTTCGATTTAACACATTTACTGTCGATCGCTTTGGCAACGGGTGTGGCACAAATCACAGCCAACCGTTGTACAAAGCGTTGCATCTCATTAGCAAACTCACGTCGCTCTCACAACAACATCTTGTGAATATGCTCATATGCACTTGTATTTATCCAACATATACTTAATATCACTCAGCTCATTCACGCGCATGCTAATTTCAATAATTTTATTTGTTCACATTTGCTCACACTCACACACCCACCGCTGCTGCCCTAGCCCTCGGGCACTGCTGCCACTTCCGATATGAAATTCGTGTCTAACTTCCATAGTTATATTGAATTTCAACATTAACGCTGGCGACGACGATGACGACGTCATGTTTGTCGGCATGTTCGTCGTCGACGGCGTTAATGAAAGTGAAAGCATCGCTGGCTGGCTGGCACGACAGCGTTAGAAATAAGCGCTCATAGTGTAAATATTGTACGAAAAGCAACTTTTTAACATTGTCATTTGCAATCCAAGAAGAAAAACAAATAAATTTTATAAGCTACGTGATACATACCTATATGTATGTATGTAAGTCTGTGTAAAGCGCTTGTATATATAAAAAAAAAATGATGCGCCCTTTGTTTTTATGTCACTTTAGTAATAAGTAAGACCAAATGGTGATCTATGATGTAATACTTGTTTTACTAAATGCTATTAACATTTGTACATATTCATATTACTTTGTAAGCATAAAACATCTTTTTGGTTAACAGTAAAAATCCATTTCATTATGTTTATTAATTTTATATTAAGATAGTTGTAAATATTTAATTGCTAAAATGAAAAAAAAATTATTATATTATAGTAAAAGCACAGCTCAAATAGCAATAGTGAAACGTCAAAATACCTCAGTTTTACATTAAGTAACTAGTAAACATTTTATCTCAACTATTGTATATTATCAAAACTCTCTCAAAAGTTGATTTAAAAATTAATGTTTAAAAAATTTGTAAAAAAGCAAAGTTTGCATTAGCATTCCTTTTCAGCACAAGACGATAACTTGCCCACTTGTCTTACTACGTGGGTAAAAGCTGAACGTTGTACAAAAAAAAAAACTTGTACATATGAAAGCTGTAAGACTCATAAATAAAAAGCTAACTCTCTGACTCATATCATGTCTATACACTCATACACACTCATACAGTCATCATGTACATAAACACATACAAGCATCGAAAACATCTGACTCTATGAGACAAACCTAACAAAATCGATTGCTCAAATGAAATGCGCGCCTTACTCAATACAAATCACCAAATACTCTATTTGCACTTAGGATTGCCAGCAGTTGAGATACAAAATGACTTCAACATCTATCCACGCCACCAGAAACTTAACGATGAAGAAGCACGTAAAGCGGCTTTGCAACTTCAAGAGATACTCAATATGCTGCCCGATGGCAAAACGGAATACACTGCCTCCAAAACGGTCACACTGGATACATCGAACACTGTGCCCGGAACGGCATATGCAGCACCACATCAAATCAATAGCTACGGTCTGCCCACAAATCTCGGACCACTTGAATCACTCTCGCATACGGAATCAATAACTGCCGCTTATGCGTCGCAAAAACAACCCGAGAACAATGTGGGTGATATTTATCACCAGATGGCAAAGAAACAAACGCCCGAAGAAATTTACATAGAGAAGCACCCCAACGAGGGTTACGATTATACACCACATAAGGAACAGAGTCCGGTCAGTGAGTACAGGTATGAGAACTATCATGCCTCGAAGAACAGTGCGCTAAAGGACCTTACGCCCATCATTGCGGCATTGGAAGTTGCTAAACATAAAGTGCCCAGCAGCAGTACAAATGTTAATTATGCCGTGGAAAAGAACGTGCATAAAGTATCACCCTTCAAGCATTTGCCACCCGTGGTCCAAAAATCAAAATATGTATACGTCAATCCCGGACCGGCGCCACCAAAATACGAACCAAACTATCGGCCAAGCTATAGTGGTGCCTACAAAGTGCGTCGACATGTTGGCGGCAATCACAAACGCTCAACGGATCATCAAGTTTTCCGTGTACAGGACTATGAAATTCAAGATCCTCTGATGTTCAATCACATGTTGGAGGTGTAGTGAACAACTGAGATAAATATATCTTGTTGACATTGTTATTGTTGTTGTAGTATAGTCTTCTAAGTCATAAGCAACGGAAAAAAGCATTTATTTAAATATTTATTTATATCTTTAAGGCTTCTACAGTCATTATTTATTGAAAATGAAAAATCCAAACTTTTAATAACTTTAAAAATAAATAATAAAAAATTGTTAGCATGCAAAGAAGTTACTCGCTGCACTTTCATACCCTTTGCACACTTTCTTTCGTGTTTTATGTACTCTGTCTTTCTCTTGCTATCCCTCCTACACTCTGTTTACATTTTATCCGAAATGTGAGTATACTCTTTTCAACTCTGATTTAACACTCAGCTCATTTTTATAAATTTTTATTTGATACTAATTATGGTTTTTAATCAAATCTCCCTTACAGCTTACTTTCCTTAAAATTCTGAGCAACGCTTCCAACTACGATATGCTCATGCCCACCACCAACATTCCGGCACCATATACGACGTAATGAACTTTGGCAATGCTAGGCACCCAACAGCGGAGATGCTAAATAAATTTATTGAAATTGTTAAGTTTAGAAAATTAGCTTAAAAACTCCAGATTATCATTTTCTTGCACCTGTGTTGATAGGTTTACCTGCTTTGTTAAGTGCTATTCAAAATTTGTTATAACTGAAACATTTAATACTCGAAACTAATTTGTTTTTATCGTTTAAGTATTTATAATCGTAAAGAAATAAAAGATAATCATTTTTTTAAACAATTTTGGTTTTATTTTTAAGTAAGCCCTGAAAGTATGCCACAGTTCTTTGGCCAAGTTTTTTGAACACAATCCACTTTTTTTTATAACGAATTTTAAAAATACGACCCATCTCTTAATTTTAAATTAAAGATCCAATAGATTATTCATATAGAATTAATCCTATATTTGAAAGAGATTTGACAAAGCCAATAATATTTTTAAAAATCACACTTTATTATAATTTCTTTTACAAAATGAATGTCCTAAATATTTTTTTTTTAATTAAAATCAATAATCGAAATTTCTTACGACAAAGTCACACAATTAGTCACAATTTCGGTAATCATGTAAGTTTTCCGTTCGTTTATAACGAAGTAAAAAAAAATCAGAGTTAATTTTCGTTGTCAATGAACGATGGCAGTAATTGCAACTCCACAAGGATACAGAGGAATGAAAAATATTTAATACGTTATACGACATCAACTTCACAAATGACTCATCTATCTTAAACCACCCACTAATAGTAACCGAACGAGATGTCATGCAGCGGTTGCGCGTTGCCCTGCGGTAAGGCGTAATCGCGAGCAAGTTGATCTAGTAAGCTGCCGCCACCGCCGCCGCCTCCGCTGCGACCTTGTATTTGTGGCTGGTAGCGGGGCTGCTGGGGTGCCGGAATGGCCTGTTGAACCGGACGCGCTAGTGGTGGTTGTGAGGGTCCAAACTGCACGGGTTCTAATATGGGACGACCGCCGGAAGCAGGCGCCAAGAAGCCCTGTGCACGTGCGCTTGAAGGAGCTGGCGAGACAGGCGCTGGCGCATAGACTGGTCGCGAGATACGCACATTCGATGGACCCTCACCGAAAGATTGTGATTGCGAGTAATCGGGCTCGGGACGGGCAGGACGCTGAAGTGGCGAGTATAAGACATCGGTTGAACGCTGAGCACCGGACACTTGAATACGTGAAGGCAGAGGCGCTGGCACGGCATGTTGCTGAGGCTGTAGCTGCGGCTGTGGTGCATACTGTATGCGACGTGGTGGCTCTGGCTCTTGTTCCTCCTCAGCGTACTGAACATATTGTGGTTGTGGACGGGGTTGTGGTGGCTGCGGTGGTGGTGGCCGAGACTGGGGCTGTTGTTGTTGAGGACGTTGCACACGCTGTGACAAAGCAAACATATTAGTTAAGTCAATTCTTCAATGAGACAAAAATACTTACATAAGGTCTCTGAGGTCTAATGGGCTCATCCNCACGCTGTGACAAAGCAAACACAATGGTTAAGTCAATTCTTCATTCAGATAGAAATACTTACATAAGGTCTCTGAGGTCTAATAGGCTCATCGTCATAATCTGGCTCTTCTTTGGCTGTCTCGTCGACAAGCGTAGGTGGCGCCACTGTTATGCCTTCGCCAGATGGCTGAAAACCATATTGATTGGCACCATACTCCACGACGCGCACCTTACCCGTCTCATCGACATAACCATACTTGCCCTTGACCTCACCCGTTGCCAACTTTGTTTCGATCTTAAATGAGCCATCGGCGCCCTCATAACCATATGTATACGAGCCGTCTTCATTGTGTCTGTAATGATGTAATAGTGAAGTCTTTGGACCTAACAAGTTTTCAAATTATGACGCACTTATTGATCTGCTTCAGTATTGGCACCGGTGTTGGCCTCGGCGCCGCCTCTGCTTGTGCCGCATGCGGACGTAGTCTGATTGGCGCGGGACGCGGTGTGTTCTCCTGATAGTCTTGATAGTCTTGTGCGGTTGCTAGGCTCCAGATAAAACTCAGCAACAACAGCAAATGTTTTAACTGTAAATGTGCGGTGCAAATGAGTGCTATGAAAGTAAACTGGTTCTTAATTGGCTGCGGTACACCTTGATCGAGCTTTTTCATCACATTTACTAATGGCAACACTAATTTAATGTACACTGCACACAAGAATGTTAAGATACTGGCGCAATTCGACTCAGTACAAGAGTCAATACTCAATACTTGCTTCCCTTTCACTTTTTTTCAATGGCCAATGACACCAAATTGACTCAACTCAACTCAATTCAAGTTAACTTAACTAAGCTAAGCTTAGCATAGCTCAGCTGTATTCAATCTAACAAAGCAAATACTCACACGCCCTCAATGCCAAACAGGAACCGATAATGCCAAAGCAAATACATAACGCAGCACAAAACAAAAAGAAAAAGAAAAACAACAACAACAACGCAGACTTATAAATAATATAAAATAATAGTTAAATGCAAATAATTGCATAAAAGCAAAATCATGCGCTGGAAAATCATATGCAGTCATGTCATGTTTGAAACAACAAATAAAAACGATTTAAAAACGCAAACTAATGCGGAGGGAAAAGCCAAGCCAAGCCAACCCAGCCAGCACGCCAGCCAAGTGAAAACCGTAACCACTGGGATGATGTTTTCATTTTATATTTTTTTAATTGAACGCCAGCTTTGAATGTCTGTGGTTGAGGCGTTAAGTCGATGAAGATAATATCTTAACCACAATTAAAAAAATAAATGCAAAAAAAAATATAAATAAAATTATCATATCACTTATTTGCAGCCACAACAGTTTCCGTTTAGTTAAATTAACTCCCACGCAATTTGTGCGTAAAAATCGATAGAAAAAAAAGTCAAGCAACCAACATAAAATAAGCATAATTACCTTATGTGCAAAAGCAGCAAATTATTTTACATCGATACGTGAGAAAATTTTGGCAAAGTAAAAATTTAAAATTATTCCCACACATGCCAATGTGCGAAACATGTAGCAAGCAGTCTGCATCAGGCTCAGTTACAGATGCGACGCCGCATATGAAAACAACATGCAAACCTAACAAGATATTTATACACATATGCACATATATGTGTTTATTAAGTGCACTACACACGAGCACAAGCTGAAAGCGGCGTTAGTTCATCAGCACTGTAAGAGCAAAGCCAATTCGCATTGATTCACCAACTAAAGCATTGAGGCATACAAAATAAGAAAACAGAATTTGCGCTGTCAATGGCTGAACTTTGGCTGCATTTTTTTGTTGTCCAAACCAAACGCCAAACGTCACCGTCTAAACTGTCCAGCCATGCGAGCTTGTATGTCGCTTGGTGAGCAGTCTGTGCAGTCTGACAACGACCGATGCCCGCCAGCCGACAAGTGCTCGTACAACACAACACAACACAGCTCAGTTCAGCTCAGCTCAGCTGCATACAGGAGTGTGTATCGGTAGCTGCAGGCAATGGCAACCGTTATTGAGTTAAGCCAATCGTGCCAGAATCGACTGGGCCAGTGTTAGCCAAGTGCACTACGAAAGGACTTGTTCGTTTGTCAATATCAAATGAATTGTCGAACAGATTCTTTTGAGCATGGTATCTGTCAACGTGGCATGCAAAATACAAGTGGTTTGGCTCAAAGAGAAGAACACTCTTGAAAACATTCAAGAATTACTTGTGACCTCTTGAATGACGTTGGGACACTCTGGTTTTGCAACTTCATTTTTGGTGTATCAAGAAGGAAGTTACTAGTTTAAGTTACACAAAGACAAAAAATGTAGCTAACACACAACACAAGCAACAACACAGGCTCAGATACATACATGCATGCACAACTGAATTGAACTACTTTTGTCGTATTGTATAATTCTGCATTTTATTTTTTTTTTTTGTTTGTGGTGTACGAGTGGCTTGTATCTGAATTGTTGTTATTGTTTTATTTGATTTTTTTTCAACTTTTTTTTCTGTTTCGATCAAAATTGTATTTGAAAACCTTTCACTTGGCTTTGGTCTGGTATGGACATTGTCGCTACCGTGTCTGATTTNGTCTGGTATGGACATTGTCGCTACCGTGTCTGTATTTGCTGGCAATCTAACGGTGAATATGCTCAAGTATTTGCAACTTAGCCTTGGTGTTGTGAACTTTTTGTACTTAGCAATATGAAGGAAGCCTTGGCTATTTTATTGCAAATTTATTTCAACAATTTATTTGGTCAAGCACTAAGTTGCTATGACTCGATTAAGCTCGCATTCTTTTGTGTGTGTGTGTGTCTGTGTGTGTGTGTTTATAGATACCATCCGAAAATAATTGAGTCAATGCAGACAACTAGTAAGTTAGTTTGCAATATTTAGAAACTCAAAGTTATTATTTTTTTTTTGTCATATCGTTGCATTTTGCAGCCAAGTGTTCATATCCCAAGCACTACAAGACCGCCCCATATTTGCAACACACACTATTTGAGCGCACAACATAACAAATAGTTCGGTGCAGCAAATTTCCAGTTTTCAGTTACCAAATTAGGTGAAAAATTGCATGCTGCACAATTTTCCAACAACAAAGCGCAATCGTGTGAATAAATTTTCGCTTGTTCGCCTGACTGAGTCAAGAAAAATATGCAAATGCTTTTAAAATTAACGGTTCACTCAATTTGCATAGAAAATTATGCGATATTTTAAACCAAAACAACGAACGATCAAGCTAAGAGCAAATTAATTGAAATTTTATGATGTAATGCAGACAAAAGACGTTGAAGTTGTTGTCGTTGTCGTTGTCTGTGCCAAACATGAATACAGTAAATCAACACTCACACACACAAATATACACACAGTCACACTTGAGCCTCTAATTTCAACTTTGACCTTTGTTTGTGCACAAAGCATTGTCTATTGTACACACTTTTTTTGTCTTTCAACATACCACTTTCATTTTTGCGTTTGCAAAGATTTTATTTCAATGATTATCTGCAACGCCTTTTTACGATTGCAAATCGATTAAACGCTTTTTTTATAATTATAAAACTATTCCGTTTATTGACTTGGCAACACCCAAGAGCACGATCACCAGCAACAACACCGATTTGTTATGTTACTCTGTACAGATCGCTCACGGTTTGCATCAAATGCTTTCTTGTTATAGATTCGCGTTTCAACTGAACCGTTACAAAGTTGTCTTGGGCCTTTTATAATCAACTCTCGCTCAGCCGTCGCATATCCGTGGCGCCGAAAACACAAGACCAAACCTTTTATACATAATTCCACGTTGTCTTGGGCCACTCTTACACTAAGGAAACAACTTTGACGTCAAAGTTCTCTCACCGTTTGGCAAATGCAATGCAAACAACAGCAGCCGAGCTGAACCGAGCAAAGCTTTTGAATTCCAACAGGAATTGACTTTAAATGTGCACGTTCAATGAGATCGAAGAGAATTATTTCACCATGCCACACGAGTTGAAGTTGCAATTTGAGCGATGAATGAGCTTTGCGCTCAGATAAATCGTAGAGCAAAGATTTTCTTACAAAGCTTTGCAGTCAACTCAATTAATTGGATTAATACGAACAGCAATTCAAATATACTCGTAGCTAAAAATCATGAAAGGTGTTTGAATTTTTTAAAGGTTTAAACAAAAAAAAAAAAAAAAAATTGCGCACACAACATGTCGTATGCGCAATACACGTCAGCAAACGCACTAATCCAATTAGCATGGCCAAATCGACAGTGGCTCAATTCAATTTCATGCCTTAATTGAAGTCTGCGAAGCCTTTTTTTGCTCTGTCTTCGAACCATACGCATCCAGCCTGTGAAAAAATCACAATCATAATTCACATAATTTGCGCGCGTGCAGAAAAAACAAAAACATCGAAGGCGCACGCATAAAGCACAAAAAGCGGCAATTAATCAAAAGTGTGAGCACGATAAATATGAGAAATGACCAAAAAATAACGCCGAAACGCGTTCATTACTAAAACGGTAGAAGTGCTAAGCGGCTCGGTCTGTCAAAGGCGCAAAGCGGTAGTGAGGCGACTCACTTCCAAGCATTATCCAATACAATTGTCTGCGTTTGTGCGTCAGCCGAAACCGGTTTTCTTTGATTTTTCATTTTTAGTGTATGCGTTCATTGAAATATTATTATGGTAGCTAAATAGCGTAATTAACTGCTTAGCTCTTACGGATCAGCGATTGTGGGCATTTGAATATGTGCGCGTACTCGCTTGTCACTTAGGCATTGGCATTTAAAGAGTTGAGGAACACATTCGCGATTAATAAATTAAAGCTGTCATGAATTTATTTTTAAAAACATTCCTTTAACTGGTTCACTACCTTGTATTGCCTTGAAAGGTCAACGAGGGGTATGCGCAACATGAATTCCATACACACGCACACTTTAAAGCACATTCAACCAAAGGCGTCAACATATGCTGCTATGCTAATGAACATGGTCATTTGTAAAAAGTAATTGAACTGAACCGAATAATGTCGAAGCCATGTTCACACACACACATATACTCATATGTGTATGTGCTTTGGTCATTGGTCTCGGCCGCAATTATTTTCCTGTTCTGTTGTGTTATGTTGTTTACAATGCATTGAAAGAGTTTACAATTCTGTATTTTTCCACCACCCGTGACGTTTGCACTCGACCCTCTCACCCATATATTGTGGTAGTGCACTATCAATAAGTGGCCCACAAACAGCAAACAACTTATACCGCGACTGCAAACAATAATTAGCGACTGTTAATGACAAATTTGAAAACTTCAAACGTTTAAAACTCCTAAAATAAATTTTAAAAAGGAAAAACATCGTTTAATATAGTTTACATAAAATCATCCCAAGATTGCACCTGGCATTGGCCCCTCGAACCAACCGGAATCTGTATATTAATGACATTCTTTATATCTGTAAAACAACATCATTTAACATGCTTGTTATTTTTTTTCAAAAATATTAGTTAACAAATTCAGTTACTTTCCAAGAGAGGCGCTGTTAAATGAAAAACTCGTTCTGTCACTTACTTATAGAGCTTTAAGCTCTATAACGAAACATTCCAACATTCAAGTGCCGTATGTCTCCAGGCGACATCTCATAAAAATCTGAAAACTGTTCTGTACTTTTCTTATACCGGAAAAACATGCCCAATCAAAGCTTATGTTAATGTAATGTTATTTTAACATGAATCAATTCAATATAGACAGCGACTAACGCAATAACATTTTTCACTACAGCATTAACAGAATTCTAACATGTTTCTATTGAAAAATAGGGTTGTTTTCATCATATTGCCGTATGTGTTTTGTTGTTATGACGAAACTTGAGACAATATTTTATGTGTAACTTCTGTTAACCATTATTTATGGTTGGTGTCTAGGGAAACGACAAACTTGGAATTGAATTTGATTTTTTGTCTTTGCATTCAATCTTAATACCCAGCTTTTTTTACGTTGAGCCTAGGTAAATGACAAGCTTTGACTTAATTCAAGCTTTTCTTCTTTTTTACATTCAATATCCACAGACGGAGCTCATTTTTCATATTTCTTTAAGAAAATGTTGAACCATCTCAAGTTTTGGCATCCTTAAAGTCACATGTGGCAAAATAAGAACTCAATTCTTTTTAAATTTGTTTCTTCAAACAGTTTATATAGAGCAATAAATATATGTGTATAGTGTAAAAAAGGGTAAATTCATGTAACTTTTATAATTAATAAATAACAATGGTGTTTGTTTAACAACTAAAACAACACACAAAGTAAACAATTTGTTTATTCAAAAAAAGTTGCATCACTGGCTTCCCATGGAACATGTAGCAATTTTGAGTTAAAAGTAGACTGAATGTTTCATAAACCATTCGTTCCAAAGTTAACTATTTGATACAAGTCAAATGTTAGCTTATGCACCCTTATGTCAATTCGCGGCGGAAAATAGATTGAGTGAAACGGAAACACTCATGTTTCAAGCAAATATTTCCGCCACTTTATGGCACTGAGTTTTTATCCTTTGACGTGAATGGACGTGCATTTTCTTTTGTATTGTGCAGAAAACACACAAAAGCTAAAAGTTAGAAACTTTTTGAAAAATTTATATAAAGTTTATTTTTTGCGCATTTTGTCAAAAAAAAAAATAGTGACACAAGTGAAAGTGATAAAGTGCAATGAATACTAATACCCTTTTCCCAAACAAATAAAACACATATCGTAAATGTCTTGAAAAAATTTCGCGCGCATATCCAACGTATCTATGTTAATGAATGTCCTTACACATACATACATACATACATACAAATATACCTACATTCATGTGAAGAGAGATCAACTTTAATGCTGTATGTAGAAAGACATTGAAAACATTTGGCGCTCTGTCATTGGTAATACCATCACACATACAAGCACATACTTTGATAAATTGTTTTCTGTGTTATTGCATTGTTTTTGTTTTGTTTTTGTTTTTGTTTTTTTGCGTGCATGTCTTGTCATGTTGTTTGTACTCGAACAAAGTTAATTGTTTTAACACACATGCACATACGCATACACGCATACATACACGCGCTAAATAAATAATGAATGCAGACATAAAATGCAATACACATTAAATATTAAACGTATTTGAGTATTTGTCGTATAATACAGAAGTTTTGTTGCTATAATCTTTTACGCCCATTTACAGTTTGTGACTTCTGCTTGACGTACACTATAAATAAAACGTGACGTGTGCGAATAAGTAAGACTAAACCGACCGACACGTACACAAACAAACAAACAAACAAATGAACAACAGTTTGCTTAACTAAGCGACTGCCATACACTCACACATACAACTACAACTGAAATCTAAGCTAAAAAACCCGTAGCTGTTTGTTTGCACACCTCATTCGCTGCTGTCCACTGTCTCCACAAGAGAGCAAACCGCACTAAATTACCTGCTGTTCTTAATACGTAAAGGACGTGGCTTGTGCTTTGCAAGGATTTGACAATAACCGAAAACATACCCAAAAAAAACACCCAAAAATACAAAAAACAAGTCGACACACACATACATGCACAAAGACAAAAAGTGCCATTTACGTATTCGCATTTGTGAAGTGATTTTTGCTAATCAAAGCAAGAGCCAAGTGGAAAGCGGCAAGCGGCAAGCGATAGAGAACAAGTCGCATATACAAACACAAAATAAATGTATGCGTGTGTTTGTCTGAGTCTGTGTTTGTGTTTGTGTCCTTCACTTCGTGTAGGTATGTGTGTGTGCTTTTGAATTTTTGGTTTGTTTTTACATTTTTNCTGTGTTTGTGTCCTTCACTTCGTGTTGGTGTGTGTGTGTGTATGTGTGTTTAAATTTTTGGTTTGTTTTTACATTTANTGTTTGTGTCCTTCACTTCGTGTAGGTATGTGTGTGTGCTTTTGAATTTTTGGTTTGTTTTTACATTTTTTTTTCGACCTTCAACGTTTGTTTATTTTGACGGCTTTCAATTTAAAGTCATTTAAGCACTTTTTTGCTAACAAATTTTATGTGACTTTTATTTAGTTTCGAAATTAAAAGCAATTGTAAATAAATCATTTTTGTGTTTGTAGCATAAAATTGTTTAAATTTAATAGCCAAGCGATTTTTAAANGTAGCATAAAATTGTTTAAATTTAATAGCCAAACAATTTTTAAGGCAATTTTGTATAAACAACATTTTAGCTTGTTTTAGTTATAGGCACAAGTAACGCTGCGTACACGTTTAGTTGCCAAATGTGCGCTGCTAAAAGTATGCAATATAAAAATGTTTGCTTTCACATGAGAGAGCCAAAACCGCAGACCGGAAGTCAGCTAACAAATGACACTTTTGGGTACAATTTCCACAAAACAAACACACACACACACACTTACACAACGACAATGTGATGTTTGTGCAATGAAATACAAAATGTACAAACAATAGCAATGCGAAATGAGAAAAAAAGGCATATGCCATTAATCCTGACCACTTTAGTTGGCGCGCCCATTGCGTCGTTGCATTTTGTGCCTTTTTACCCAACACACTCGTCTAGACTTGACGGATTTTTATTGTTTTCATATTGTATTTTTTTTTTTTTTCATTTTGCACATAGGCCTTTGTGTGTGCGTGTGTGGG